>CAXIPT010000044.1:0-12263 GCA_964030475.1 Tethya wilhelma
TAGAAATCACATGCACAATAATATATGAAGAAGCTATACCTACAATAGTCAAACAAAATTATGAACGGATGTCCCAGTTTAGTTACTGATACAATTACACAGCATCCATTTTCCAAACAAATGACTCTCCACTCAAGAGTGACCCATCACTAGACAAAAGTTGGGTAAATTCTTTATTGAATTCCGGAAAAGAAGGATATGAAACTGACAATTCTAAAATACAGTCACAAGTGTGGCTTATTGGACGACGTGCAATGCCAGACAAACTATTGAATGTGACCTTAATATCCTTATTGCAGATGACAGATGATCCTCTGACAAAACGAAGAAAGCTGCATAGGTTTTCAGGACCAAGGTTCCTTACAAATGACAAGAGATAGTTAAAGATTCGAGTCTCTACTACATTCATGTTGCCAGGATCCTTTATCATTGCCAACACAGAAGATGGTGTAGCATTGAGTGCTTTATACAATTGAAAGAAAGTTTCCACTGACAGGTCATTGAAAAAGTCATGGTATACTGCAGGGATACCAGACCTCATGGCATAAATAGCACCCAATTGCTTGGAAACTAGAACATGTCTAGATACCTGCGCAGTTAATAAATCACATATGTTACCTGCTGTTGGTAACTGTCGGGCATCAAAACGACCAAAAATGTTTACAAGATGCTTCACTAAAGAATCAGGCAGTGAGTTGCTTCGCTTTGCATTTCCTATAGCCTGTCGCAAGAAGCTATTTTCATAACTGCTTATGTATTCACCAAACGACTCAACAACAATGTTATCTGGCAAGGTAATTGTTGGTCCAAGAAGACACAAGGCAATTACAGGAAATGCAATTCGTACTGGTAGGAAGCCACAAGTCATGAATCCATGAGCAAGAACTGTTCCTATAATGGCAAGACTCTTAGATCAACACCAACATGACTAGATGGAACCATAAGTCGATCACCATCGAAGTGTTTCTCATATGCTACTTCCCAAAAGGCTGAGAAGAGGTCTCTACTTACACCACCGGTATCTACAGCCCTCTCATTTTCATATTCTATTCTGAATGGATATTCCTGTAGGATGTCCTCTAATTTGTCATTATACAGAGCAATACAATCATCGTAGAGGAACTCCCTTCGTATCATTCGTGGCAATCCTTGATGTGTATCCAGGTTATCCATCATAAAGATCTCCCTCTTGGAATCCACTATGATAATAAAACCAATAATAGTTAGTAACCCTTACAAGGAGCACTTACATTTAATGCCTGTAGGCATACCTTCGTGTATGAGAGACATCCCATGGCTAGACATCATGTTTTCTGCATCTGAAAGCAGGTCTTCACTCTTCAACCAGAAAATATATAAAATGAAAGGTTGACAATAATTATTAATATTAATACAACTTAATACAACAACAAGGCAAGCATGGTTTTGACTATAAGCATTGTTAGATTATAATGCTCCATAGCAAATATTATGTATACTCTTCGTTCCTATTAGAGGACTATGTCTTGGTGTGATCATGCAGTGGTATGATTACATGCAGATAATTATAATTAATTTTAGTACACTCTGTTTTGAAGGCCAAGATATGTACATTTTTGTGAATTATAATAATTATTAATAAACCTGTTTGCCTATTTTAACCTAGCTACTTCATCAAAAAGAACATCGAAAATGTGACAGACATTATTAATTTTATAGGTGATGAAACTTTAGATGCATGGTCAAATTCTGCTAGCAATAATTCTTGATACTCGAGTTCAGAGAGTACCAATTGTGCTCAAACTAAAATAACCTATCATGTGGACTTACAGTAAAAGGTTGACCATGATTCTCAGGATTCCATACAGACTGTGGCTAAAGTGAAAATAATAGATAAGGTGCATGTCATCAAAGTGAAAAGGGTCTAGACATGTATCATACACTCACCAATGGCTCAACACTTTTGAATAGCTGCACTGGATCAGGAGCACCATCACTCACTTCAACAACAAGTACAGCAGGAAAAGTGATGCTAACATGTTGTAGTGAATGATCATCATGACAAAGAAGAGTACGGGGCATCCTAGAATACACAAGAAATGAGCCTTCTGCTGGTCCAAATGCATAAGCAAGCTCATATATCACCTGGATAATAATGGAAGGAAACTCCCCTAATGTACTAACTAAAAAAATCTGTTTCATACCTCAGAAGATAGGATACTGGTAGGGATACTACATTCAACCTTAGTTGAATCAGGGTACCACATTGAGAACTTTGCTCCTGCTTCCTCTGCCTTGATAACTGGACTCCATTTTGCAGATAGGGTTTCCTTCAACTGTATAATATTATTTTAACAATTAAATTTCTGTAAAACTAGCATATTGCTCATTGCACAATGAACATACCTTTTCTCTTTCCAGCTTGTAGGCCTATGGTTGTGGAAATCGGTTAATATCTAATTCAGATATGTTTAGATTAAGAAACTACCTTAGCTTGGTCTTTTGCTTTATCAATTGCTAGTGATTCAGCATAGGCACGATCTTGTTCTTCTCGGATCCTCCTTGACTCTAACACATCAAACCTAGGTTGCTATTTTAATAATACACATTTTTATTAAAGGCATAAAAAGTGTACATATAATTATTGCATCACCTTCTGTTTAGGCTCTTTGTCAAAATCACTTTCATCACTGCTGTCATCCAAATCGGGAGTTGTTCCAATTGCAGGTTTCTTCTGTGTGTGTGTGTGTGTGTGTGTGTGTGTGTGTGTGTGTGCATGTGTGAAGATTGGAAGAAGTGCACGGGAGCATGTATTACATCATGCACAAGTGCATGAGTGGAATTAATGTGACAAAAACAAATAGCTTACACGAAGCTCAGCTAAGACTTTCTTGGCTTTATTGAGATTTCTCTCCACAGCTGATCTTGAAGTACCCTCAAAATCAGAGTCACTGTCTGATGAATCACTCAGAGGCTATAATAATTAATTTTGTGGATTACTAAAATTACACAATTTAACAATCAACTTACTATGTACTCATCACATTCTTCTACTGCCAAATACAGGTGACCTCTTTTATCTATAAGATTGTTGCCATCAGGATTTTGTTCTGTAGCTCTTACCAAGTCACCACTGCCAGTCTTAGAATTCTGGTTGCTTGTTAGTACGGTATAGGAACGAACCCACTTGAAGTGACCTAGAATTGCATCCTTTATTTCACTAGCATCCATGCCTCTGTCAATTTTCACAACTTGTACTCGTCCTTGCTTCTCCATTCTCTTCCTGCTATCACCCCTAGGAACCTAAATAATATTCAGTATAATATTATATTATATATATTTTTGAGCATGAACAGTATCATCAGCTAGGCTGTATCATTAGTACGTATGTACCTTCTTGTCACCCTTGTCCAACATTACTACACTCTTTTTGCACGATTTCCCCTTTATTGCCTTCTTCTTTTTCTTCTGATTATGCTCTACAAGAGACTCAAACGGGTTAAAGTTTGGTCTTTTCTTCTCTTTCTCCTTTCCTCGTCCAGATCGAGAGAAGTACTTGGACAGTGCACTCGCTTCAGCTGAGGAAGGCTTCGATATTTTCTTCAAAATATCATGAGCTTTGTTGGTCGAAGAGTCTTTTTCTACAGACTGCCAACACGTTGCCAACAATTAAATAAATATGTATAACTTTATTATCATGTTCACCTGATTGTGGACAGGAAATAGCTAAATGGGTAGAGGCTTGTTAATTTGCTTACTTGCTTGGGTACGTTCAGAGTGACAGCTTGAATCATTGATCTGTTTGGAATCTCATCATTGGGACGTATATCTACATAAATTCCATCCCAAGCTTTAGACTTGATCTGGAGGAAAAAATCTGAGCTGGTCATTCCATCCGTATCCAGAACATCATTGAATTCTTTAGACACAGCTTCCTTCAGAGCAGAGTAAGAAGTAGGCTCAGGAGAAAAGTAGACTGTGCGGGTATGTCTTCCAAAAGACACAAGCACTTCTATCTTGGTTGACGTTTCTTCAGCCATCTGCACTCTCACTCTCAGCTGGTTGACAAATTTACTGCGCATGCGTATTCATACGTCTGCAAATGCAGACTTCCGGTAGCTCCAAAGACTCTTCATATGCGGACTTATTATGTCTGCATATGCGGACTTGCTATCTCTGCATATGCGGACTTATTATGTCTGCATATGCGGACTTGCTATCTCTACATATGCAGACTATTATCTGTGCATATACTCACGTATTGTTTTAGTATGCATATTGAATTTTGTTACGTTTGGCGTGCCATACTCGCGGACTATAATTTATTTTTGTAAACTTACGTGTGTTTGTCATGTCTGCATATCTGCAGCAGGACGTTAATTATTATAATAATAATGAACTTTGTGAACTCACGAATATGTTCGCGGATTGCGCAATGCTCTATGCTCAAGCAGTCAAAAATGGCTGTGTGTCTGAGACGTCTGCTGCGCCTGCAGCGCTCTTCCTGCCTCACGCTACCTGCAGCTACGAGACAGTGGAGCAGACTAGTGCAATCAGCGGCTGCTACAGGTGAGAGAAACTGAGGGGCTTCCCTAGGCCTAGTGCATAATTAATTAATCACTAATAATATTATGTGCAGCCCCCCAGCCCCCAGCTCCAGAGGTGTACACTGTGATACCTCCTCAGCCAAAGGAGAAGAAACCAGGTCAACTGGAGCAATGGCAGCTGGAACAATACTTTGACAAAGGATTTGTAGTTATCCCAAAGTTTTTCACTAAGGATGACCTGCAACCAGCAATTGAGGTAAGTTAAAATCTTGTGATATGTTAAAACCCACTTAGACAATGGCCGATAATATCTGCAGGCTTTAAAGGAGGTTGCAGAGATTGTCATCAATAAACTCTACAATGCTGGCAAGATCCAAGACAAGTGTGAAGGAGTCGATTTCTTTGAGCGTATGATTTTGATTGACCAACAGTTCAAGGGAGCTGCCATTTTAGTCATCAAATCTGGGATTCTTCCCAGAGGACTGCAGCAACTTTGGTCTAATGAGAGACTGTTGAACATTGTGGAGCAACTGATAGGCCCTGATATTGCAGGCAAGTTATGACCATGCATTACTGGAGTACCTAAATTGTCATAAATTATTAATAATAATATTTATGTTGAGTTGATGATAAACATCAAGTCCAACTGCATGTGTGGTTCTCCAGGTCACCCAGTATGGAATCTTCGTTGTAAGACTCCTAGCAACGCTGAAGTGACTGTTCCCTGGCACCAAGACAATTCTTACCTAGATCCTTCAGCTCTCTACACCCTCCAACCCACTGCCTGGATACCACTCCTGGACACCAATAGGAACAATGGATGCCTGCAGGTAACTGTAAAAAAATCAAGGTATTGCTGTATTACTATGTGATTGCAATTCTAAACAGATGGTAACAGGAGGCCATAAGCCAGGGGTCACTGCCAGGCATGTGTGCTGTGCTGGAGGGACTTGGTACACTGAGGTGGAGGAAGATGAAATGGAGAAATCATTGGGGGTCAATCTTAAACAGGATGTTGTCACTTGTGAAATACCATTTGGTGGTTTTGTGCTCTTCAACAACTCCATTCCTCATCGTAGCTTGGAGAACTACTCCAACAAGATTCGCTGGAGTCTGGACTTCCGGTGGCAAGATCCAAAGAAGTCTCCTGGTTTCTATGGTCTCAAGCCACCTGTGTTGATGCGGACAGCAGCTAACCCCGACCTTGACATAGATTGGGAAGGTGGGTACTAGTAACATTAAGTCATAAAATCAGTGGCTGGTGTTTCTCGTCAATCAGGTTTTGCTGGTATTGATCGTCATATGCTACAAGAGAAGGATACTATATCTAGCTATGAGCCCGAGGGGGACTTTGACACAACCATCCACGGTCCCTGGATGAAACGCTGGGACATTGTTCATCACAACAGACACACTGAGTCATTGTTGCATTAGACTAGTGAATAATTAATAGATTGCCCTTAAATTCGTTTTTTATGAATACAATTGTGTATTATGTTTTTGTATGACATCATCCTGGGTGTGTACTCTGGCTATAGAGGTCATGGTAATTAATTACCAATATTGACCTTGAAGCTAAATGGCTGAGGCAGCTGCAGGTGGTATGTACTAATTATTAATTTTAACTAAGCTTGGTTATCTAGCTATAATATTATGTGCAGCCCCCCAGCCTCCAGCTCCAGAGGTGTACACTGTGATACCTCCTCAACCAAAGGAGAAGAAACCAGGTCAACTGGAGCAATGGCAGCTGGAACAATACTTTGACAAAGGATTTGTAGTTATCCCAAAGTTTTTCACCAAGGATGAGCTGCAACCAGCCATTGAGGTAAGTTTTACGAATTCCATTATTTAACTTTATCCATTGTACTCTTCGCATGTGTTGACAGGCTTTGAAGGAACGTGCAGAGACTGTCATCAATAAACTCTACAATGCTGGCAAGATCCAAGACAAGTGTGAAGGAGTCGATTTCTTTGAGCGTATGATTTTGATTGACAAGCAGTTCAAGGGAGCTGCTATTTTAGTCATGAAAACTGGTACTTTGCCAAAAGGTATTCAGCAACTTTGGTCTAATGAGAGACTGTTGAATATTGTGGAGCAACTGATAGGCCCTGATATTGCAGGCAAGTTGAGATGAAGAGATGGAGAGACTGTCATAGCAATGGCTCAGTTTATTGGTCTCACACTCTCTCTATTGACTCCAGGTCACCCAGTGTGGAATATTCGTTGTAAGACTCCTAGCAACGCTGAAGTGACAGTTCCCTGGCACCAAGACAATTCTTACCTGGATCCTTCAGCTCTCTACACCCTCCAACCCACTGCCTGGATACCACTCCTGGATACCAACAGGAACAATGGATGCCTGCAGGTAACCAGAGAAGGGAGCTAGCTGCAGTGCAGGGAAAGAATCCATGATTTCTTATTACAGATGGCAACAGGAGGCCATAAGTTGGGAGTCACTGCCAGGCATGTGTGCTGTGCTGGAGGGACTTGGTACACACAACTGGAGGAGGATGAAATGGAGAAGACCCTCGGTGTCAACTTTCAGACTGATATCGTCACTTGTGAGGTACCGTTGGGTGGTTTTGTGCTCTTCAACAATTCTATTCCTCATCGTAGCTTGGAGAACAACTCTAGCAAGATTCGCTGGAGTCTGGACCTTCGCTGGCAGGATCCAAAGAAGTCTCCTGGCTTCTATGGTGCCAAACAACCTGTGCTGATGAGGGCAGCAGCTAACCCAGATATGAAGATAGATTGGGAAGGTAAATATTGTGTGCTTACTAGTTACCAAGCTCTCACATGATCATCACGTACATGATGTTCGATTGATTCCAAGATCATCTTATCTTTCAGGTTTTGCTGGTGTTAATCGTTACACAGGGCTGGGGAAGGATTACAAGTCAGAGGATGAGTTTGACACAACCATCCGTGGGCCCTGGATGAAACGCTGGGACATTGTCCATCACAACAGACACACTGAGTCATTGTTGCACCATGAATGACACAAATATAAATGGACTGACATGTATTGATTTTACTATACTCTAGGCTATTATTTGAGTAGCTTGAACTGTTTGAAGTATTGTTGTATCTCTGCTTTGGGATAAGGTTTGACCGCCAAACAGGTGGGGTAGTTCTCAGGCTGTTCAATCCACAGTTTGAAGTCAATGTTGTTTTCTTGGAGCTTACTAGCCAGGGAGTTCAAGTCAGATTCTTCATTTGCCTGTGATACACGTGTATCATAGTATCATAGAACACATCATAAGCAGTAGAGACTTGACACATAAGTTGCTATAAATAATAGTAAGATATATTTATAGCACCTTCAAGACAACTTTATGCATTCTGTCCACATCGGCCAGGTAGTCCACTGTGTAAGGATCATCCCTGAACATGTGCATCACAGCGGTGGAGGCATGGCAGGCCTGGGCGACAATAGCACCCAATGGCCACTTCTCCACCAGGTCTCCCCGCACGGCTATGTACTGTACCAGGTTCAAACCAGCTTGTCTTGCTGCCATTTCTGAAGAAGAAGATAGAATACTGTGTGATCAGTGAAACCACTTTTCTTTAGCATCTAAATTTGACGACCATTACCAAGTGCATTTGCGCATGCGCAATGGCAATGTTGTTTCACGCTGACGACATTTACCTTGCAATTATTGTTGAAGATGTAAACAAAGCTAAGCTATGGAGCACTATCTCTCTCTCGATGATATCCTGGCCCTCCCTGCCCTTCATTTGGAGCAACTGTGTCATCTGGTGAACAATACCATCTCATCCCAGAGCCCCGCCCCCGTCCACCTGGACTGTTCCCGAGTGGTGGGACTCTATGCCCCCCTCACACTGCTAGCCTCTCTCCTGGCCATTCTAATCACCTGCTATGTGTTTTACTACAAGTACTGTATTGTTGCTCAGCCCAGGGTGGTCTGCTCTGAGAAGAGGAGACAGATTTTGACCAAACATTGCCCAGTCTTCTTCGAGGAGTTCCGCCCAACCATCTGGGCCCCCCAGGCTCACATGCAAACAGTCATCAGAGTTGCTCTGCAGACCTTCCCACGATTTGAGCGTCACAGGTAGGTTAGCTCATCAGTGACAGTGAACAGAGGTGGAGGTACTAATAGGTAATTAGGTAATAGGTACTTATTATTATTATTAATATATTTTTATTATCATCTCTTTCAAGTTTGACGGTAAATTATGTTCCCCCTTCCCCCTCTTGTAGGCAGAAGCTGTACCTCAGTGATGGTGGTCACATGTGTCTAGACTGGTACAATGAGAAGAGCCCCCAGCAGCCTACTGTACTGCTCATGCCTGGAATAACAGGTCTCTCTCTCTCTCTCTCTCTCTCTCTCTCTCTCTCTCTCTNTCTCTCTCTCTCTCTCTCTCTCGTTAGCCTCACTGTCATCATTAATTCACTTCCTATCATTTTGTGTCCACTTCCTGTTTAATGGCTTCATACATATCAATATTTATAGTACTAGTACATCTCCTAGACCTGTTGTATTACCATGACCACCTTTACTCCAACTGCCTACTATCGTAAACATGGAAATATTGGCGGTACATTAAATTTGGCGATTTGGCGATCGTCTCGGAAATCACCAAATTTAATGTACCGCCAATATTTTGTCATACATTAAATTCTGCGAGTGTTCAGTCAATGACCGCCAAATTTAAAACCGCCAATATTTTTGTTGGAGGCAGCCAGACCAAAGTTGCCAAATTAAATGACCGCCAATATTTCCACATTTACGGTAGATATTAGCCACCAGTGGTAATATCATTATGTAGGTAGTAGTGATGAGAACTACATCCGGCATTGGATTGACGATATGACAGCCTTAGGCTACAGGACAGTTGTCTTCAATTACAGGGGGTGTGGCTACTCCAAGCTCTCTGTAAGTTGATTGATTGGGTGCTATTTATCACAATTATCATGGTTCCTCTCCCCCAGACCCCCAAGCTGTACTGCGGAGGGGACATTGGAGACCTGGAAGAGGTTCTGACGTATCTTGCTACCACCTACCCCCGCTCACCAATCCTTGCAGTGGGTGTGTCCATGGCCAGGTGCTTACAGTCACATGACACTAATACAGAGTAAATAATAATGCTCTGTTTTCTGTTTCAGTATGATGCTGATCAAGTACATCAGTGTATGTAAGCGAGAGAAGAGGGTGTGTCCTCTGAAGGCGGTGCTCCTGATCTCCGTGTTGTGGGAGTTGACCTCCAGTGATAAGATCCTCCATCGACCCCTCAACAAGTACACCCTCAACAGACACCTCTGCAACAACTACAAGGGCATCATGAAAGAGTTAGTGTCCTTTGACCTTGACTGGTCATAGGATTGTTGTTGTTGTTTATTTGTTTGTTTGTTTGTTTTTGTTTGTTCATTTGTTTGTTTGCTGCAGGAACCGAGCTGTGTTTGAAGAGTATGAGAGAAGAGGGGAGCTGTCCATTGACTACCACAGAGTGATGAGAGTAAGCTCTTGACACTTTCATCATCTGAGCTACAGAGATGCACTGGCAATATATTGTACCTCATTCTCACACACAGTGCAACAGTATGAGGGACATGAACCTTGAACTGGTCCTGCCGATGTTTGGCTACGAGAGCACGGAGCAGCTGTATCGTGATTGTTCTCCTTGTTGGAGGGTGGCGGACATCACTGTCCCTCTCTTGGCCATCAATGCAGCCGATGATCCCTTCTGTCCTCCTCACAGTGAGTCCTGTGGCCCACCATCTCTCTCAGGGATCATCTCTCTCTCTCTCTCTCTCTCTCTCTGTTGCTATAGCGATCCCTGAAGATGGTGTACAGATTAATCCCAATCTGATGTTGGTGACCACTCAGCGAGGTGGCCATATTGGCTTCATGAATGGCCTCCTTCCATTTGGCAAGACCCTAATGGACACAGCTCTCATTCAGTTCTCACAGGCTGTGTTTGAACACAATGTCTTCTCCTCTGAACAATGACTCAACCCCTCCTTGTACTCTGTATGTAATAGTGATCACCAATTAACACATCTCCTGACAGTCTGGAAAACTTAATACCATAATATCATATGAGACACTCTTTGTACAAGCAATAATAATTCTGTTAATGCATAACAATATAATAATAATATAATGATGATCTGTATAAAAAGTAATGCAATTGAAAAAATATACAAAATTTATGATTTTATCAAACACTGTTGCTATGCACACATGAGAGACAGCAGCTGTATCTTTCAAGCCTCGATAACTTTGCTATGCTTTGAAATAGACCTACACAAAAATACAAGCCAAACATTCATTACAACAGTCAGTGCCATTATCATTTCACTGACACAAGTGTACTCTGATCCTAAGCTGATATTAATTAGTCTATACAGCTGTTGCTGGATGCTTTAAATTCCTCTGGCATCAACCACTAGATGGAAGAACCAGCTAGGAACATAACATATGCACCATGGGACCAGCTTGCTAGGGTGAGGTGGGCAGCTCAAAGGAAGCAACACCACACAGAATGTGTAGCAGTAGCTCAAACAGGATATAAACAGGCCATATCTCACCCAACAGGAATGGTAGGGATCAGCTCACTTATTGACTGGCAGCTGGGCCAACCTTACTGACCATATTAGGAAGCAAATCAATATGAAAGGGTGAGCACATGTAGGCCTCTATCAACCAATCAGAAGAGAGCGTCACATACATGTCCACAGGGACAGTTATTACAAGCAGCAGTGTTTACAGTGAAACTAAAACAGTCATTGAAACAAGGATGTATATATTATTGACCACATACACACACACACAGGGGATTTTAAGTGAATCAGTTGGACCAATGTCTCCCTCAAATCTAGGGCATAAGGCTACATTGTGTAGAACAGGGGCAGCCATTTATGAAGATTGTACTCCTGTAGTGAAATGTGTGCTAACAAGAATGCACTTAGACAATTCCATTCCATATATGGTCATAAGAGAGTGCCAAGAGAGATAAAAGAAATGTGGCTTACTTATTACATTAGCAATTCATCAAAGAATGGCCCATATCATGTATGACATTGTACATCATCAACTAACCTGCTAGCTAGGCAGCAGAGCTGTTCTTACTCTTCAATTTATTGAGCAGTTCAGCTTGAAACAAGGCAGCCGCGTCATTCTGTGGTCCCCTCACTGGGGGTTTGGAGCTCTTGCTGGACGAGGACACTGGCTCACTCATCGGTTTCTTGTTGTCAATTATTTGTCCATTTTTTGACACACCTACATACATGTCAACTTTGAACTGTGTTGAAACAGCATGCAGGTTATCAGTCAAGTGTGTCATATCATTGCTTGCTTTTTCTGTGCTAAAATTTTACTTTTCTTGATAAAAACAATTTTGAATCACAAAGAAAATACTTCAGAACTGAAACAACATCAGCAAATATAAATACTGACAGTGGTATCCATGCATGGAATACTTAGACAAATAAGAAACCATAATAGAGTCAGCACACTTGACTTGATCATCTTGCCAGGCTTGAACAAACTTCATGAGGTAGGTCTGGTGAAAGCCTAATAAATAGATAAAAACCAAGGCTTATAACAAACAAGAGGACTCAGCATAAAGCCGAATTTTGACTGACCTTCAGATTCTGAGGGGGTTCCAACTGAGATTACTGCAGGACCGTGAAAACACCATGATTTCAAGCTTCTTGTTGTTAGATTTACAGGCGCTGTAACTGTACTTCGTCTTTGGCACGTCTACAATCT
>CAXIPT010000044.1:16261-46446 GCA_964030475.1 Tethya wilhelma
GCCCTATAGTGTACACGTGGCTGCATTCCAGGAAGGGTTATAAGTGCATTCATGGCATGTGTCCGTTGCTACGCGTGGTTGCCATGTAGTTATAAATATATTCATTAAAATTTCCGCGTAAACTAAATTAGAACATACGTAATACGATTGAAACGCCCGTGTAGAGTTGCCGTTCTTCAGATTATCTCGTAACAGACAGACGCACACACAAAACTGTAACGTGATTATGAGCTATGTAATAAATGACCACGTGATTCAACCTCATGGCTAGAATTCCCAGTACGGTAGTACTGGGTACATAGGAATGGCATGGATGGCCCATTAGCGCAATACAAATATTCACGCTAATAACTGCAAAAAATGAGCGCTTGACACTAAATAGCTTCTAAAGCTACTTCTTAGCTCATTCTCTTTCTAACAAGCCCAAAAACATAGCCTAAAACCATCGCTAAGGTACCGAACTAAAATGTGCCAAACCTCCAATTTTCTCTATCTTCTTCTTCTTCTTCTATCTTGATACGACTTTTCTCCAATAGCACTCACTTTCAGAAGTTGATTCTTGAACGAATAGACTTGGTTTCTTTGTCTTCAGGTCCTTTTGGCATCGTTTTTTCATTTCTCTCATTGAGTCGCTAGATACAAGGCGAAACGCGCCTTCTCCATATGGCAGCCATTAATTTCTTCATCATGCATAATTCATAAGCTACTTGAATATTCAAAATGACGACCCTTTTCCAGATAGACAAGTGTGCGTTTTTTGGAATTTGAGTATTCGCTGCTTCCTTGTGCTGAACTCTCTGTAACATTTCAGTCTTCAATATTTACGAGGTGAATACTTATTAAGCCTCGGCGCGTGCGTAGCATGTGCAGAGGGTTATAGTAGTCGTTTTGTCCGTCTGTCCCATCGAAATCTCAAGAAAGACAGCTCTAGTGAAAAAATGGATGATACTTACGTTCATAAAACAGAATGGTCTTGTAAAATTACATTTTCTGCTGTCCAAAATGCTGTGGTTCCTGAGATTGAGATTTTTGTGCTTCTTTGAGCGGTTAGCTTCGAGACCACGCCTACTAATCTAGTGTGTGTTATCAAGAATTCAATGTTGTGTTGGTCAGTGTGGTCATAGAAGTGTGTAGTATCTATGGTGTGGTGTTTCGTGTCAAGATAGACGACGGGGGTTAGCTGCGTCATGGGCTAGACAGACAGGAGTTCATCTACTTTCTATCCAAGCTCAGGCTTACTGTAGGTCCAGCAGCTAGACTTTGCTATCTGACAGCAGCTGAGTGAGTCCAATGTATGTACAACATTGGAAATGTAATGGGACACAGGAATGGCTAAATCGTAAAAAGAACGCAGACAAGATGGAATGGCTGTTAAGAGTGTGTGCAGAATTCTTCCTGTATGGGCTGCATATAACAATCTCCTTATTGAGTCTCTAATTTTGCCCACAGGAAGAATTCCTTACAC
Organism: Tethya wilhelma; assembly: GCA_964030475.1. NCBI lineage: Eukaryota > Metazoa > Porifera > Demospongiae > Tethyida > Tethyidae > Tethya > Tethya wilhelma. Next base: position 17,727 of record CAXIPT010000044.1, read on the forward strand.
ACTCTATAACAGCCATTCCATCTTGTTTGTGTTCTTTTTACGATTTAACCATTCCTGTGTCGCATTACATTTCCAATTTTTTTTTACTTGTTTGTTCTCATTTTACAAATTACATTTGAGTTGGTGTGTGTAGCTAGCTACTGAGCTAATAGTCTGGACATCTCAGTCATTCGGAGGCAGGAGCCTTTCTATATGTTTAATGATAATCAAAGTCCTGATTCATCTCCTAAGGAGAGCAACGAGGTACCGGTATCACAAAATATATACNTTTCTATATGTTATGATCAGAGGAGGTACGACAGGAAGTAAGCTTCACGTGACAATGGAATGTAATTAATTATTCAGCGAACAGTCCACGTGGTAAGAGACTAATGATGGCAGAGAAGGAGAAGGTGTTTTTGAAATTAAAGTGGGCACAGAAGTGTCCATACTGAAAATGGGAGTAAAGTTCTCCTACATAATACCAACCTTTTCTGTAATACACGTGGATTTGAGACAGGTGTCTATTCAACTAAGCAATTTCTGGTCAATTTCTGTTTCTTCCTCCAGTATTGTGCCTGGTTTCCATGGACTAGGGCCATATCCAGTAGGAACTGTCCAAGGCCTAAGTCTAGAGAGGATGTCTTTCCACTCCAATCCTTGACCAAGCATGCATGATATCTCGGAGAGAAGTGACTGAGTGACAAAGGGTTGTGGTTCCATGGCCACCACTTGTCCATTTGAAGACACTGCATAGAAAATAGGTGATAACATAAAAAAAAAAATTAAAAATTAGGCAACAACTCACATCGGGGGGGTGAGCATAGCTATCATCCGCTTTTTTGACAATTTTGCATATTTAGACCGTACGTTACTTCGAATCCTGAGAACTGACAATGGTCTGGTATATCCTTGACTCCTCATTGCATTATATTCACCATTACTACAAAATCCTAATATGCAACAATATACAATATAGTATTATCAATTGCATACCACAAATTAACGTTATTTACCAGCAATTGTCATCCCTCGATTAACCATCTCCTTCATCAAGTTGCTGACAATTTCTCTCATCTGCTGCTGATTGATAGAGTGATATGGCAAGCACTGAACAGGAAGTGCATAAGGTTTAGAATTTCGCTGGTCTGAACTTATCTGCACAAAAATGTGAGTTGCGACTTTGCGTTTGTGACGAGAGAGGTCACGAATGAAACTCACAACTAACTCTCGAATATCATTCAATTGACGGGCAACATTGGTGTCGACAAAATCTGTGTTAGGATCAGCAACCACTTCAATGAGACGATCGATAGTAACAATATTTTGGGACAAGCTTAAGAGTCGACTTAGTTCCTCTACCTTCCAACCAGCATCAAATAAAGCTTTACGATTACTTTGACCAGCCTCCACTCTGTTTAAGTAATCATCATTTGCAGTATCACACTCTATACACACACATTTAAGGCAAATTTATAAACAACAGCTCGCATGCATGATACTCATGTCTCACAATGTCAGTTGTGTACCTTTTGCAACAAAATCTTTAGCTTCAACAATTTGGGCATGAATTGCATTCAAGTCTGATTGAATACGAGATCTTCCTTGTCTGCTTCCTAATCCAACTTTTTTTATAAATTCGATGTTGGAACAATACTCCTCATAACTGCGTTGCAGGTCTCCATCATTGAGGTCAACATCCCCAGACCAAATCATTTGGACAGATTCACACAAGCCAGGAACAATGTCGCAACCATCACCTTTAATCCACCAAACAGCTTTGGGGTTAGATTTGCTCGCATGATCCAATAGTGTTGTCTGAATATAGATGAGAATAATGAAAGATCACATTTATTTTTAATTCATATTGTCCATGACAGTACATGCATTAAGTACCTGAATTCCTGATCCAGTCAAAATACCACTACCAGCTATCGTACGTTGCAAAGTACGCTCAGACAATCCTGGGACATTGGTTCTAGCCTACAAAATAACAAATTGTAAAATAGTCTCGCATAACAATTAACATACTATAATTATAGATATGCAATCACCCATGCACACATACACATGCATATATATACCCCTCCCCCCCACACACAGAGACACACGCAGGGCTAGAGAGAGTATACCTCAGTGGGTACATTTACAGATGTTGATACTAGTTCCTCTTCCTGAGAAGTTGTTTGGACATGCCACATGGGTCCACTATATAGCTTTACAAACTTGGTACCAAACAATGAAAACATTGAGACTAACCACTGCCGATAGTCATCAGGACAAGAAATCTGCAATAAACCATATTGAGCATGCTTGAAGCAGAGCCTTAATTTAACAAGTATATATATCACTATAAATACCTGTGAAATTGAGGAGCAGCTAAAGAAATTGACAACATGTTCAATCAACCCCATTGGCATGCGTTTCGACGGGAGTAAAGAATCACTGCCATCACTTCTCAATGTCCCAAGCACATAAGCAAGCTTATAGATGACGTTTGAGCGACCAGTTGAGTACAAGTGATTCATAGCTGACAGAGCTAGCTTCAGAAAATCAGTTGGTGGAACTACTGCCGAATTTGTTTCACAGTAAGAATTGTAAAGGGCTGAGATCATCTCCAAACTGCTTTGAACAGGTACAATTTCAGAATTTGACGTGTCCTCCGCTGTCATTGGCTCACCAGCAATCAACCTTCTTGGAAAATAGTATGCTTCAGCCTTAAGTGGACTCTGAAACTTCTTGCGAAGTGTGTTGAGCACTTTGTTTCTACATGCATTCCCTGTAGCAAATTATATAAGTATTCTCATGAGTGTAGTAGTTTGCAAACATGTAGCTATAATTATTCACGTACCTGTTCGCCTCTCTTCCCCTGTAGCATTCTTAACAAACTCAGATGCTGCTGCCCAAAATTCTTTTCTTTGAGTGGCAGGCCATGATTTACTGATCCCTTGACATTGAATAAAATTCACCAGTGCTTTCAACTCTTCTTCTGTCCATATCTTGGCCTAATTCACACACACACACAACAGTTTCCTTGAATTACTGAGTATCTCATCATCGGCTCAAGACTTTATACCATGCATATATACCTTTTCTGTGTTTGAGATGGCTCTTTGTAATGAGCCTGTAGAAGATCTGGTACTAGTAGATGAGGAATAGGGGAGCGGGCGTCTACCTCTCCTCTTCTTGTGTGGTCGTTTGGGAGTGCAGTCTAATGAGGAGCATCCGGCACCAACGTCTTGTCGACCTCGTTTAGATCTCACTGGAGTTTGCTCACCCACAGATGATGTGGGTTCACTCATGCCTCAGCAAATACAGCAACGACTCTTAGAAATTATATGGTGGTTCAAGGTGGTTCAAGCGATGAAATACCTGTATCACTGTAGACCTCCCTAGATGTCAAGTACTTTCTATTAAACGCACTCCACTTGACAGCTGTGGCTCTTGTTTGCTACGACCATTTGGCCATACAAAATGTATGCACGTCTGCATACTCGGGTCGTGACCTAGCAATTATTGGGTGATCACGTGATATTGTCGGACCTCCTCTGTGTTATGATAATCAAAGTCCTGATTCATTTCTTAAGAAGAGCAAGAGCATCTAGGTATAGTTCCAGGCAACTTGCATTTGAATTCCAAATAACGCACACTTTTGTGTGTTGAAAGGGTCGTCAATTTGAATTTTCTAGAAGGTAATGAATTATGCATGAGTGTAGAAATTAATGGCGGCCATATGGAGGAGGCGCTTTTCGCCTTGTATCTAGCTACTCAATGAGAGGCGCTAAAAACCGATGGCAAAAGCTACTGTCTCGGAAGAAACCAAGCTCATTCATTCAAGAATCAGCTTCTAAAAGTGAATAGTCTCTGAGAAAACTCCAGCCAAGATAGAAGAAGAAGAAGAATAATAAGAAGAAGATGGAGAAAATTAGAGGTTTGGCATGTTTGTGTTTGTTACTTTAGCGATGGTTTTAGGCCATGTTTTTGGGCTCATTAGAAAGAGAAAGAGCTAAATAGTAGCTTAAGAAGCCTTTTAGTGCTAAGCGCTCAGTTTTTGTAGAGTTATTTGCGTGAATATTTGTATTGCACTAATGGGCCATCCGTGCCATTCCTGTGTACCCAGTACTACCGTACTGGGAATACGGAGAGTGTACGGACCGCCCATAGTTTACCTAGCAACAACTTTACAACCGTTTTTCTAGGAAGCCACGAGTGGAGGCAGGGCTGTTTGCAAGAGCTGTATCTGGAAAACTACTTGAGCTATGCGCATCAAATTTTGATATGCGCTTCCTGGGAAGGCCTAGATATATACCTGGAATAGTTAACTCAAAATTCGCAGACTTTCCTAACCGGCACGTTTTCCTTTGACAGGTCACATATAGTAACAAAGAGTTTAGCACAGCTCTATTCCAAATAACACACACTTGTCTATATGGAAAGGGTGCATAGTCAATGTGATTGCCCTTATAGTTAATGAATAATTTATGAGTGTAGGCTACCATAATGGATAATGAGCTTTTTGTAGCAACTGAACAAGAGACATGCCAAAAATGACTGAAGACAAAGATATCATGTTTGAATCAGCCACAATTTTCTTCCATCTTCTTAATTATTCTATATTGGCATAACTTTTCTCAGAGACCACTCGCTTTCAGAAGCTGGTGTACTTTAGCAATGGTTTTAGAATGAGAAAGAGCTAAAATGTAGCTTCAGAAGCCTTATAGTGCCAAGTGCTCATTTTTTGTAGAAATTTTAGCATAAATATTTGTATTGCACTATTGGCCACCCATGCCATTCCTATGTAATGAGAACTACCATAGTGGGAATTAATTGTACTCAAATTGGTTCAGGATTGCCAAGCGCTTCCAGCTCATTATAGTGCGTGCGGCACCTGTTGCATGTATTTAGCTTGTAATGGTACAAGCAAGCTACAATGAATATCATTAATAATTAGTAGATAAAGATCGTCAATACTAAACGCAGTACTAGGTGAGTGTGGCGCTAGAACTTAGCCTCATGGAGAGTTGAGAAAGAGACCTCTTGTGATTTACCTATACAGAAAGGCACTAGCGCAGAGAGTCAAACAAGTGATGCTAGTAGACTATACTAAAAGGTTCTCACAGATTAAAGCACGATGATGAATGGCAATGTTATGGTAAGTATAATAAATTCACTCTAAACTGTCTTTCAGTAATTTAGCGCTACTGTAGCATTGCAACAAAAACCAGTGAGGGATGTCTAGTTCAGACCATTAGCAAACTAACAAGCGCTATGCCAAACTCTGAGCTAGGTTTCTTCTGCACCGGATTTTTAATTTTGCGTCTATGAATATCAATTGGTTAACCGTAATTTTATTCATGATAATGGTTACCATATCAACTAATTGGGAATCCCTATAAAATGCAAAGAATCCTAAATTACTACTGAAATTAGCTCTAAGTGAAGTAATGGCTATATATTCCCAGTACGGTAGTACCGGGTACATAGGAATGGGACGGATGGCCCATTAGCGCAATACAAATATTCACGCAAATAACTCTGTAAAAACTGAGCGCTTGACACTAAAAGGCTTCTTAAGCTACTATTTATCTGTTTCTCTTTCTAATGAGCCCTAAAACATGGCCTAAAACAATCACTAAAGTACCAAACTAAATTATGCCAAACCTCCAAATTTCTCCATTTTCTTATTAACTTTTCTCAGGGACTATTCACTGATTCTAGAACGAACAAACTTGGTTGTCGCTTTTGCCATCGGTTCTTTGTGTCTCTCATTGAGTTGCTAGATACAAGGCAAAAAGCGCCTTCTCCATATGGCGGCCATAAATCTAGCCTAACGACCCTTTCCATATTCAAGTGCGCGTTATTTGAAATCTATTGCAGCATCTTGCACCCTGCAGTGCCCCAAGTTCTGTCCTATCCTGTCGTTTTATCTCTGTGTTCAGTTCTTAAATAAAGAAGTTATCTTTAGCTAACAGGCCACAAATATAATGGACATAAATCATGTTCAACCTTGGGTTTAGAATTTCAGCTGTCTGAAAGGCATGTACCGAGGCTGTAGCTAGCTAGGCCCGGGCAGTTGGCAAGTTCTCTGCTCAGGATAAAGACTAAATTCCACTGATATTGTAAAGAATTATTCAAGAAAATAGAACAAACAAGTACAAAAACATTTGAAATGTAATGCAAAAGGCCAAATCGTAAAAAAAGTGAGCAAACAAGATAGGAATGGTTGTCAGATTGAGCGAGTTCATTTCTGTGTCTACAATAGGGATATGACACAGTGAAATAAACTCGCTCAATCTGACAACCATTCCTATCTTGTTTGCTCACTTTTTTTATGATTTGGCCATTCCTATGTTTGCATTACATTTCTAATGTTTTTGTACTTGTCAGCCATCTAATTCATAGCTATTTCAACTGTATAATTTTCGAGCTAAGGTCTGATTGTCCTTAACTGACCTGTGTAATTAGTTTTGGTCTTTTAATTTCAACATCTGTGCTTGAATGATAAATATGCAGTTGGAGCCAGCCCTTTGGTTTAATTCCAATCGACTGGTGAGTTATTGGTTTAGATCACTGTGATCTATAGACTCGTGACAATGTTTCATATTTCTTTTCTGACCGTTGGGTTTCTCTGATGCTTCCTGTCTTCATATTAAATTCCCTCATCTCGAGTATCATCTTCTTGTTTATCTGTCATTTCAGTATTTTGTGTACAGTGATCTTTGTGTTGCTTCATGATGTTATCTCGTTAAATATCTTCTACACTTGGTGATGCATCGGCCCAGTTTGAGAATTTGTGAATATTTAGCCTTTGATGCTTCTGTGTCACAATTTGGCAATATTCATGAGGTTCCTACCACCTGTAACTGTTAGTGACCTCATTTACCAAGCTATTGTGGTAATGTCCTACTGTTATGAACTGTCCTGATTGCACAACAAAAGGTTGAGCTGTGTAGCTACAACTTCAAGATTACAAAATGCCTAGCAAACTAATCTACATGTCGACGGAAAAAAAACAAGTTTGTCATCTCAATAGCAGACTTTCTACCTTGCAATGCTAGCAGACGCTAACCTTGTAGTAGCATCAGTTGGTTTGAGGGGATTTTCAGCCATTTCCCAACAAACCAAGCTTTAACAGTCATTATAGTAATTAAATACTGTTCTGACATTTGATCTGTTTCTAGTTGAGCCTTAAACTATACAGCTTCGATCTTTTTGTTGACATTTGCTATATAGCTTAAATCATCATTTAGAGCAATTGATAATGAAAAAGTATCTGCAGACAAAAATATTTATATTTCAAGACTCAAGTTGATATAAAAACATTCTAGGAGGGAATTTTTATGCAAACAACATCATTACAAAAATTAATAGTTAGCAGATCACATCTCAGGGGCATTAAGGCATGACTGTGTTAATTCAGTTTTTCAAGATAAAAATTGTATATCTGCCCATTGTTGAATACCAAACTTGGTATGTTGATTTAACTTTGCAATTTTCAAGTTTTCCTTGAGTTTAGTGGTCATGTGACAACATAATTCAAGGTTGTATATTGAGTTTTTTGGTGCTGGAGGAGTTGATCTTCCAAGGATGGTATCAAGTTAATATTTTGTGAATATGTTAACTAAATCGAGCACATAATTAATAAGTTATGAAAAAAAAATTTTAGATGGTGGTCTTTAATGAGAAATTTGTCATAACTAATTAACTATGCACTAATTAATTATGCGCTCTGGTGGTTAATAATTATTATTAACTTAATTAACACATCACCCAAATATGGGGCCAATATCTCCATGGGAACCTTAACTCCTAGAACAAAAGGAAAAAATGCTTAATTATGCAATTATTCGAGGTCACATGACTATCAAACTTTGTGTGGACCTTGATATGTACCATGTCTTTGAGTTTGATATTGTATGCTCATTCTTGGATTGAAATATTTTGATTTCAACTTTAATTAGGCCTTAATCTGCAAACCATGCCTTAATGTTCCTGAGTAGTGAATCATCCACAGGGTCCAACAGACCTACAGTACTATAGGACTTTTCAACTGTTGAGCTGTAACACTACACCTTTTATGTTAAGATTTCGGTGGGGGATTCGGGTTGTTGAAGGGCAACCATTGGCTCCTACCAAAGTGTATGCATCAAGTCCAAGTTTATAAACCCAAAATGAAAGAGTGACTTCACATTAAGGGTGCTCGCACATACGCCCACGCAATTTTTGGTCTGGGTTGCTAGGGGGTGTATCTCAGAAACTATAAGAGATACAGCGCTGCAATAAACTATACTTTGAATAGCCCATGCACACAAGTGTACAGAAAAAAAAAAAGTGTCAACTACGAAGCGTGCAAGTTTTACAAGCGACATAAATTCAAGCTAAAAGTTGATTAAGCTCACCATGTGTTTGGTTTTGCAAGCTCAAAACCTTGTTTGCAGGCACAACTCTAGCAGTTTAGCATCGTTTTTCAAAGCGCCATGCTTGAAAGTTTGATTTTTCAAACATGACATCATCATTTATATAGTTCTTGCTTAGTAATTGGAAAAAACTATGCTAAGCCCTCTAAAGAAAAGGTCAAGGAGTACAGAGTTCAAATTTGGTTTAATTCTGGCAAACAGTGCGCGAGTTTAACAAAAAAAAACCCACTGACAAAGTGCCAAAAGCCCAAAATTTCTTCTTGACAGCTGCTATAGAGATTTGCAGAGTTATAGTACACGCGAATATTTTTTTGCATAATTAATGCGTTGCTATGTGCGAGCACCCTTAAGCATGTGGCATGGAGCTATGTTGTTAAGCTTTCTACTATAAGAAACTCACCAAATATTCCTTGCTCATGCTGGATTGTTGAAGATGATATTGTACATTCAACTCACACTGTGGTATAGGTGCTCAAGGTGAAGGTGGCAAGAAAAGAGAAAAACTGACTTAAGCAGTATTTGAAAAAAGGACAACTAAATGCCTTAAAACTTTGGGCAAAAAGAGGAAGACATGTTAACCACCTACCAGCTTACAACACTAAGAAAACGACACTAGCAGATTTCCTTGCTTCAACACTGGCAACTGCTATCCAGTCACCTCAACCTCAATCTAAGGCTGCTGACTCACCACAAATATGGTCCTATGTATCTCAAGGGTCTTTTTAGTGTATGAAGGACATGCAGGGGACGATTTAGGGTAAGGGAGTATTAAAACTACATGTTATTATGTGGGAATTTTTTAGAGTGCTATGCCCACACGTGATCGATATTGTGATTATTGAATCAATTGTTGGAGGCTAGCTGCTAAGTGCTTTCAATCGACCTAGCATTATCAAGAATAAGAAAATAACTAACAAACAAGTAAGAAATTGAGGTTGCTAAAGGCTTGATCACTTAATAATAAATCCAACAATTATTAAGGGTATTGGCACTTCCAGTCAGTGGCAAAGGGCATTCTTGAGCCCCCTCCCCTTTCTTTCTACTAATGAAGTCACAACAAGACCGAGCCAGAAGACAGAAAAAATTCAACCTGAGAGGCCCACAATAAAAATCACATCCAGCGACCCAGAATGGTGGACATAAAGCTGTTCAGAATTCCACTCATCATGATGCCAGAAACAAGAAATGATCAGCCCAACAATACTAAGATCTCCTAATATACCGCGTGGTACACCATCACTCACTTTTGGCAACCCTTTACAAACAACTACTAATCATAGGAAGACCTTAGGATCATGTATTAGATGCAAGAGGAAATGTTTATATCATGACCAAGGACACAGCCCAAGTTTATTATATACAATTAAAAAAAAACATTAGAAATGTAATGAAACAGGAATGGCGGCGAAATCGTAAAAAGAACGCAAACAAGATGGAATGGCTATAGAGTGGGTGCAGAATTCTTCCTGTATGGGCTGCATTTCTTATGGAGTCTCTCATTTTACCCACAGGAAGAATACATACTCTATAGCCATTCCATCTTGTTTGCGTTCCTTTACGATTTAGCCGCCATTCCTGTGTTTAATTACATTTCCAATGTCTTTTTTTTACTAGTTTGTTCTCCTTTTTCCATAATTCTACAAATCACATCCAAGTTAGCTAGCTACTGAGCTAGCTTGTCTGGCAAGCCAGACTACTGAGCCAGCGGGCTCAGTGCTGAGTAGGTTGTGTAGCCTGCTTGATACTGAAGTGAAACACACATCTCAGTCATTTGGAGGCAAGAGCTGTATCATTGCCTTTCTATATGTTATGATAATCAAAGCCCTGATTCATCTCTTAAGAAGAGCAACCATAATAATTCCAGGAAACTCGCATTTAATTCCAAATAACGCATACTTTTGTGTGAGGACGGGTCGTCAATTCGAATTTTCTAGAAGCTAATGAATTATGCACAAGTGTAGAAATTAATGGTGGCCATATGGAGGAGGCGCTTTTTGCCTTGTATCTAGCTACTCAATGAGAGGCGCTATAAACCGATGGCAAAAGTAACTGACTCGGAAGAAACCAAGTTCGTTCATTCAAGAATCAGCTTCTAAAGGTGAATAGTCTCTGAGAAAAGTTGAGCCAAGATAGAAAAAGAAGATGGAGAAAATTGGAGGTCTGGCATGTTTGTGTTTGTTACTTTAGCGATGGTTTTGGGCCATGTTTTTGTGCTCATTAGAAAGAGAAAAAGCTAAATAGTAGCTTAAGAAGCCGTTTAGTGCTAAGCGCTCAGTTTTTGCGGAGTTATTTGCGTGAATATTTGTATTGCGCTAATAGGCCATCTGTGCCATTTGTGTGTACCCAGTACTACCATACTGGGAATAAACACTTCCGAGGGCTTCAGAACACTAAGAACCAAAGGCATGGTCACTAACTGTCTTAGAAAATTTATTACTTCCTTAGTGACAGGCTGTTGCTCCATAGTAACGTGACATCAATCTGGATTCATTTTGAAAAAATCAGTGAGCATGTACAGTATAATGAGAAAAAAACGGTTACATGAAGTACATGAACTTCATGCAGGTATTCATTGAATAGTGTATGTATACTATGAATTTGAGGTATAATTTTGAAGAACTTCATGGAAGTGTTGAGACTGTTTCTTTAGTATTTATTATTGGCTAATAAGTTGTAACAATGTCGTGGTTTTGATATAGGGAGTAATTTGTGAACCTTATGAGGTTCACGAATTTCTGTTCTTCATTCTTAATCACGTAATCAACATATTGCACTGTCCAGTTGCTGAAGACATTTTCAAAGCCTTAAGGTTAATTACGGGATACAGTTTGTTCATGAATATTCATATATATTTTTTTGTCTTTTATTTTTTTCATCTATGCATGTGATGCGCAAGCCATTGGCAGCCAGCACACTGTATAACTACTATACAAAGCGAAAACAAACTTGGTTCTAATGATGCATGTACAAAATACAATGGTAACAAAATTGGTGTGTTCTGGGAAAAATTTTTGTCGGCAAATCATGCACGCAATAAGGCTCTGAACTGAGCTCTGTGGGCTTTTAACGATAGGTAAGTACCTTGAAGGGGGCGACACGAAGAGAAAATAACATTGAAACTTGAAACAGAAGATTTCTGAAAGAGTCTTAGTTGACTGGAGCTTCATTTAGACGATATGGACGCTCAAGACTGAGCGCTAACTAGAAAACTGTTCAAAATTTCTCTTGTCTCGCCCTGCCCATACCTTCGAATAAATGGATAAGACAATCGGTTGAATAGGTCATGGGCGGCTCAGGCAAAAATTTACCGACAAAGTGCAATCATTGAGCTTGCAGAATTTGACCACAAAGTGCAGCCGCCCACGCAATCAGCATTTTGCGCGGGGTATTCATAGAGCTTTGCTAACCAGCTGCATGGGAGATGGGAAACAAGAATAACAAGACAAACAAGAAGAATAGTAGCCATAGGCATGTCTATGTGAAGAAAAGGCCATTGCAACCTACAAAGAATGTGACTAGGTAACAGGAGCACATGTACACCACACACACAAGAAGACACATAATTTGAGCAGGGAAGACTTGAAGGGAGCAGGATTGTGAACTTGGACATACTTCAGCAGTACACTGAAAGGCTGACACAACACTCTATTAACTGTGACCGATCGATTGTTTTGTGTGGTGAGAGCAGGGATGGTCTTGTGTCTGTCTTGACAGCTGAATGTAGCAATTGTGGAATTAGCTTTAATTTAGAAATGTCAAACAAAGTGAAAGGTCCTCGAGGGTATAATAGGTAAATAAAAGTAGAACTACAATAATAGGTTCATCAATGATCCTAGCACCTACATTTGTATAGATAGGAGTGCGACCTTGCTGCAGTATGGGGACAACTGTGGTCGTGGCCACTCTCAGCTGGAGGAGCAAATGAGTGTTTTGGGAGTTCCAACAATGACCAAAGCAAGTTTCATTTCAACAGAGAGGAGTATTGGAGAGGCATGGAAGCAAAGCTTGCTAGAATCGATGGCTGAAGCCGGGAGGGAAGAGAAGAGAATTGCAGAGGAAAAAGGAAACTCTCACCAAGGCAATCCTGCAATCATGGTCATTGTCGATGGTGGATGGAGCAAACATTCTCACAAACACTCATATAATGCTAACTCGGGAGTTGGTGTTATTATTGGGAAAGAAACAAGAAAGCTCCTCTACATTGGCGTGAGAAACAAGTATTGCCAATCCAATGTAATGTAGTTATTTAAAGTTTGCATATTTTCCCCTTAAATAGAAATCCATGCCTTAACTCACTTGAGCATTTCAACTTTCACGTTACAGGATACTGTTTGCTCATGAATATGCTAATATGTAGAGGCATGTACAATCTGATTAGTTGTTTACTATTTACATGCGCAATAAGGCTTCGTGGTCTTGTACTCTACATGGAACACATAAGCTATTTTCTTGCAAGGATCCCCAGTCCAGTTTCCAGTCAAACTTTGTACAAGGAGCTGGACCTCAAAATATAGACTAAGAGAACTCAGGTGATGATCAAGGTGAGTACTGGATTATAGATAATTATAACTGGCTACTCTGAATGTAGTACAACATTATGTGACAGAGCCACAGACTGTCAGTGAATGAAAGTGCATGCTGTGATTATGAAGTGGGTTCCCTGATACCTCCGTATCGAAATCGAGGGCAGGCAATAAAGCACTAAAGTAGAACTTCCTCAGTTTTGAGAGTTGTAGCCCCCACCATTTTGCGTCTCTGTGTATACGATCAATGTGAATGTCTTTGTTTGTTCTAACTACAAAGTCACACCACTGCGTGTTTGTGCAGTACAGTTGACATTGGACTTGATAGTAGTAGTCGTGTCTTTGGTTTAGTCTTACATTGTTCATCTTTTTATCGATCCGCAGACAAAAGTTCAAGCTATTAAAAGCTTCTCTCGTTTCTTTGTCTCACAGAGAGAGGATTCTTGATCTCTACTAGGCCTCGGGGATGGGATGCATCACTAACAACACCATCTGGAGTTCCTGCCAACCAGTTGTTGTGTTCTGATATGAACAAACCACATTTCTTAACTGTCAAATCAGGATGACAATTGTTGGTAAGTGACGTATTGTTGTATTGTTCGATCTTCCATTTCTGAGCCATAATGTGTGGCCTCATTCCCTTTAAATGTGCTGTACAATAGATCTTTTACTTTATTGCATCTCTTTGTTGTTTTCTTCATCTTTGCTATTCTGCCAGCCCTTGATGCGGTAATTCTCTTTCTTCTTTCACGCTTCCACTCATCATTTTCAGCTTGTGCTCTTGTTTGCTCTTCAATTTTTTGTGCTGCTTCTTGACTGACTGCCACTTTCGTTTGGTAAAAACTAGCTTTTAACTCTTTAAGTTTCTCCGGAGAAATGTCATCTGAAACTTGATCAGGCGTAACTCCTTCGTCATGCCTACTATAAGCTTTGCCAGCTGCACGTCATCAACTGTTTCCTCCCATATTTTCTCTTGTGCAATAACAATATCTGTATATAATATACACACACATGCATGTTACACACACACACACACACACATCACTGAATCTGAACCAACCTTCAATAGTACTTTCCAAAGTGCTGTCTGTTGGGGATGAAAGTGAAGAGGATGTTGTTTCTGATGAAGAGGATGCTGTTTCTGATGAAGAGGATATTTCTTCAGGTTGGCTTGAAAGCGAGGTTTCGAGCTTGTCTTTTGCTGCCTTACAGAAATCGGGACTACATACATTGCTCATGAAAGCCAAAGCAATGCTGGGGCACATTCTGCAGAATCCTTCTATGGGCTGCATGTAATAGTCTTTTTACTGTGTCAAGTCCTTCATTTCGCCCACAGGAAGAATTCTTTACACACTTTTAACAGCCATTCCACTTGTTTTCTTTCTTTTTATGATTCGGCCATTTTAATGTTTTTTATTCTTGTTAGCTCTCATTTTTTCATAATTCTAATCAGTGAGTTTGTGCCGTGTGTATCACTGAGTGTGTGTGTCTGACTGAATGTGTGACGTTTAATACATGTCCTGCTAGCTAACTGAATTTGCAGTACCTGTCATCACTGCAGGTGGAGCAGTGGCATCACAAAACTTTGTTGCCTTCAGTGCTAAGTTGGTTATTCAATAGTAGCAAGATAGTTATTGAAGAAAGGTAGACAATGTAGAGTTCAGCACTGGTCAGGTAAGCTGTGAATTCCAAATAACGCACACTTGCCTATGTGGAAAGGGTCGTCAACTTGAATTCCCAAGTATTCATGAATAATGCATGAGTTTAGAAAATAATGGCGGCCATACGGAGAAGGCGCTTTCTGTCTTGTATCTAGTGACTGGACGAGAGACATGAAAAACCGATGCCAAAAGCGACTTAAGACAAAGATAACAAGTTTATTCGTTCAAGAATCAGCTTCTGAAAGTGAGCAGTTTCTGAGAAAAGCCTTGCCAACATAGAAGAATAAGAAGAAGAAGAAGATGGAGAAAATTGGAGGTTTGGCATAGTTTAGTTTAGTACTTTAACGATGGCTTTAGGCTATGTTTTTAGGCTTGTTAGAAAGAGAATGAGCTAAATAACAGCTTGAGAAGCCTTTTAGTGCCAAGCGCTCATTTTTTGCTCATTCATATTTTCATTCATTATTTGAGTTATTCGCGTGAATATTTGTATTGCGCTAATTGGGCATCCGTGCCATTCCTGTGTACCCAGTACTACCGTACTGGGAATATGCGTGGAATACGCGTGGGATCCAGGAATACGCGTGTGGAAAATAATACGTCATATAATACATAATTCAATGCCACGTGTAAAACACGAGTGTGTTCATACATATTTAATGCCACGTGTAAAATACGAGTAGTGTGTACGTGACTTGTTTGTAGCATAGACGGTAAACAATTAGCTAAGAACCGCCTCCATGTCTGCATTAGCAGCTAAACATAAGTAGGTATACCTCCTTTTTGATCGTTCTAGTTTGTGTTGAAATAAATGCGATAGGCAGAAAACTGGAAGTCGGTGAAAAAGCTGCTATTCAGGAAATTTTTTTATAGTGTGCTCAGTATAGCTAGATATCAGCGCTACCTGTTTGTGTAAAAATCTGGACAGAAAAGTTGATATTTTGTGTCTTTTGCAAGTTGGAAATTTCCCTAGCAACGCTGTGCGTGAGCATGACCGACCACCCTTAAGTTCGGACTTTTATGAACCTGTCGACAAAATTTGGTTGCCATAGCAATGTATTTTACATACCGGTAAATTAATCATTCATGAGCTATTAAATATTATAAATTATTCACCAATTAAAGGTCACATGACCCAAACGAAGGTGTCTCCATGGAAATTAAATTGAAATGAAATTAAATCATATAAATTATTCACCGATTAAAGGTCACATGACCCGAACGAAGGTGTCTCCATGGTGACTGACTAGTGTAATGCAAATCTGTTTCCGTGGTGATATAAGTGTGTTATTTAAAGTTAGCAAAATTTTCCCCTTAAATAGAAATCCATACCTTAACTCACCTGAGTGGTGCTAAGTGAATACACCAAGTCAGAATTCTGAAGTTGGATTGTGAACATACTGAAATTACCAAACCATAGAATTGTGACCACACGAAAAACAGTAACATCTTTTGTCATCAGGTAGAGACCCTGCATGCATGCATGTTGCATACATGTGTGTGCGCATGTGCGGACCAGAATTTTTTTTAAAAATTGTTATGCAGATACAAGAAGCTTTCCTTTCTTTATTTCTCAGTCTCTGCCTATATATAACCGATTACCCGTGAAGTACGCACTTGTGTGTACTAAAAAATTCCATTTTTAAACACGAAGTACGCACTTTTGCGTACTTACCCGTATTGTTTAGACAAAGCGTCTAAGTACTGAACTCTGAACTTCCCTCACAAATACCTCTCTACTAAAATACAAAGTTTGAGTTGTAACTCTTGAAAGGGTGTGGCTGTAGCTACAGCTAAACGACAACAGGTCACGATCGACACGATCACAATAGTGATCTTTTGAGCAGGCATTTTCTCTACAGCCTTTCAAAGAACAACAAGCCTCAAAGTTGCTACGTAGTTGCAAGAATAGTTAAGCTATATAGCGATAGCATCGCTTTTGTGAGCGTTGCTGCCTACCTACAAAAAAGACTAAGATGGTAAATTTTTTTTAGAATATTGAACAATTTAGACCCTCCCGTACTTTGGCTCTTTTTTTGAAGCTAATAGCTACACTAGAGCACTGAGGCTTGCATCATACTTAGCACAAAAGTTGCTTAGCTGTATCATAAAAGAAAGAGTCCATGTAAAAAAATATAAAAATAATGCGTATCCACTTAAAATTTAATCTTCGCGGTATGACGTAATTAATTTCAAATTTAAACGTGTAATCAGATAAACAACATACCGTATAGCGGGTAAATTTGGCGAATTCCCATTTTGGATTTATTGGCGATTTTTAATTTGGCGATTCAATTCTGTACGCTGCATAGTTTATATGTGAGGCTCCAAGGGAAAACCGGACGTTTGGGAAATTATTGTTTTTAGAGTAAAATGCGGTTTTAGTTTATTTCGCGTTTTTGCGCGAAATTTTTTTTACTGCACGGGTGCATTGCGCTACATCTCAGCATGCTCCACGCAAAATTTGAGGGGTGGAGCTGCTTCTGTTGCAGAGATATAGACCGTATTGTTCGCCCTGTTTATTTTTATTTAGTTGCTAACACGGAGAACTGTTGCTATGCTGTGCAACAGACCGTAGTGAATATTAATGAGCTAGGCAGCTGCCACAAAAATGAATTGTTTATTCGATGTTCTCAGTGCTCTATAAGCTGACTAATCTCAGAATTTTGCTACAGCACATGGGCAGAAAGGTAAGCTAAAGCTTTATACGTGCTTGTCTAATCCAAGCGCTTACATACAGTAAGAGGAGCCCGCTCCTCATGTGGCCATGCAGCCAAGTCACCACCACCAGTTGACCTGGCCGTTTCCGAGCTTCACTACATCCACTAAACTATGACTTTTTCTACATGAACATATCACCAATTTTTCATATCATCTTTTTCTTTTTATCACGGTTGTCATTATTTTACGGAACGGACCGGAACGGAACGGAACACGGAACGGAATTCTTATTATTTTACGGAACGGAACCAGTCAAACTACACATGCGCATTTACTATATGCCAGCTGTACCAGTTGTAATTTTGGGCTCAGCTCACCGATCGGAAGGATTGAGTTGTTACTCCGGCAGCAACTTACTGTATGACAGTGGCTGAAATGGCCTCGATAAACCTTGTTGAAGTGTTTAGGACGTCTACTTCACCCCTGGCTATATCTGAGATAGGCGATATTCTCCGTGACCCCCAGACTGAGAAGTTATCAAATTTGCCACCTTGTAAACCAAGAGCTGGAGAGATTTACCTTTACAAAGCTGCTAATGTCACTAAGAATGGTCAGTGTAGTCTGTGTGTGTGTGATGATAGCTATGATTAGATAATTATGCTAGTTAGCTATAAATGATAATTTGTGTTAATAAGTTGAAATTTTAATTTAATAATAAACCACAGATGACTGGCGCTGTGATCAATACAGGTGGGTAAATAATGGGGTGAGAAAGTTGCCAAAGAAGGAACCAATGGTGAAGAAGACATATTTTCTGGCAGATACGCCAAGTGGTCCATCTAAGGAGTTCGTAAAGCATGCCTACGAACTAGTCCCTTCCAATGGCTGTGTACTCATTCATTACCTTGGAGATGAAAGTGCAGCATGTGACTTTGCCCATGGAAACAACAAGCACCACTCTGATCGCAAGTACACTCGCACCTGTCCTTCCGTCATGCGTGACATTGAGAATGAATGTGCCACATCATCTACAGCTAAAGTGTACCGTAAAAGTATAACGAGTAAGATTCCCATCTCTCACATTTCTGTTTTGCAGCCTCGAAATTCTCAACAAGTTGAAAACATTAGAAACAAGAAATTACGTGACCAAAGAATATCACATGATTCCCTTTACAACCTTCATGAGATTGCTCTAGACATGCCAGATTTTGTCCACAAGATTGAGACTCATCCAGATATTCTGTGTATCTGTGGACTTCTCTCTGAACTTGAGAAAGTCCTCCTTCTGCAATCTCCTTCACCACAGTTAATGGGATATGACACAACGTTTCAACTTGGAGATTTTTATGTCTCTGTGCTCACTTTCCGTCACACACTCTTCAATGAATCTCCCATTATTCCAGCAGCATTCCTGATACACGAGCAGAAATTCCAACAATGCCATGAACAACTGTTTCGTGAAGTTCTTAAGCGTGTTCCAGCATTGAACCAGACCAAGCATCCTCTTGTCACTGATGAAGAGAAGGGAATTGTAAATGCTGTCAATGAAATTCTACAAAGTGTGCTACGACTTCGATGTTGGAACCACCTAATTCGTGATGCAACCAGATGGCTTCGAGCTCATGGTGCACCATCTCAAGATGTGACTGAGTATGTGAGTGATTTACGTAATCTCTTCCATCAACATTCGTTTGAAGAATATGAGCAATTACTTAGTGAGATGAGTCGAAAGTGGAGTGCACCGTTCCATGAGTATTACCTCAACCATGTGCATCCAGACATTTCATCAATTGGGAGATGGGTGCTACAGGAATATTCCCAGGACGGTAGTACTGGGTACACAGGAATGGCACGGATGGCCCATTAGCGCAATACAAATATTCACGCGAATAACTCTGCAAAAACACCGCGCTTAGCACTAAAAGGCTTCTTAAGCTACTATTTAGCTCTTTCTCTTTCTAATGAGCCCAAAAACATGGCCTAAAACCATCNTATATCAATGCCAGAAAATAAAGTGTCTATGAACTGGCTGGCTTTCAGGTGGACCATCAAGACGACTCCGATACAGCAACAGAGCCGGATGGTATAGTATATGAGCTGGTTTCCTAAGACAGAACAGATGGATGCTAAATCCAACTTGAAACTCAATGACGAGGAACTGCGCTGTTGAGAGACAAAGTATGGTCCAAAAGACTCCAAAAAAGGGTGAATTTCTGCCAATATAGATTGTGGTATAACAAGTACGATGTTGTCACTCCTACTGTTAAATCTGTAAAAAAAGAAAATAAAAAACAAACAAAAAAAAGACTTGTGATCAACAAAAAAACCAACAATATATTATTTTGCTTACAAGATTGAGCGTATCTGTAGAATCTCTGCTCCATATGAAAAGTGCTCTGCTACTTTAAGGTGTACAGGTGCCATACTGAAAGAAGAAGAATAAGAAGTGAGACAGACATGCACAAGTCAAGAGTACGTACTATCCTAAACAGCTATAGCCTGGTAATTTTTGTCGTTTTTGTTGTACACAAGTGTATATACATGTACCTCTCCATACTGTTGTTTTCTAAAAAAAATCTCACTTCAAACATTCATACTTAGCACACACACAGAGTAGATGCATGCAGAAGCACACTTCATGGTAATAGTAAAGACACATGGAGCTATAGACCATACACTACACTAGCAAATCAGTTCACTCATCATGGTACATGATAATTTGCAGTACTATATTGGATTACCTTTCTTTCAGAACAGAACTTGAGCTAGTCCCAGAGTTTCACAGCAGTATGGAAGAATCACCAGCATGACAGAAGCTAAGACAGAGGCTTGGATCTTGAGAAACCAACGACAAAGCAGTGTGGCTCACTTCATCTCGGTGCTCTTCAATTAGAGAGAAAATAGTCAGTCACTTTGAGGTGAAGTTAGCAGCTTTGAGTAGACCAGTCTGACCTCCAGTAATACCTCAACCCTTTCTCTGCTTGTCACCAACCATATTTCACCTCAACTGGCCGTTCTGTAGCAGCTACCACGATCACAAAAGATTTCACTCTGATCTGCCACGTGTACAAATTATTATCTACTCGCGTTCAATACTAAATAAACCGCGTTGGCAGACAATCCACTTCAAAGGGGCAGCTTCTTTGATGTACCGCTTTTTCTAAAATCTCTCTTTGTGATCATTGCAAGAGTGCCAAATTTAGAACACAAACTGCCTGACGTCAGCTCTTTAGAAGTACGCATTCTTTTTCCATTTATTCGTCCCTGGTTGGTTAGATCAGTGGGTGTGTCGAAAAAAATCGAACAAAGACAGTGGAAGCTGCCAAGAAATGGCGAAAAACGATACGTAGAAGTGTTTAGCAGCTAAAAATAAGTAGGTATACCTCCTTTTTGGTTCTTCGATTGTTCTAGTTTGTGTTGAAATAGATGCGATAGGCAGAAAACTGGAAGTCGGTGAAAAAGCTGCTATTCAGAAAAGAAATTTTCTAGTGTGCTCAGTATAGCTAGATATCCATTAGCGCTACCTGTTTGTGTAAAAATCTGGACAGAAAAGTTGATATTTTGTGTCTTTTGCAAGTTGGAAATTTCCCTAGCAACGCGGTGCGTGGGCATGACCGACCACCCTTAAACATCTGAAAGGCAGCACAAACAGCTACCTGACTTCTATCGTAATTTTGTGGATTTCCCAACTCACATAGCTAGGAAATGCAGCATACTGTGATACCTTCTATATTGAAGTCACTGATAGTACACAGCCCTCGGAGCACTGAACTAACATATATGTAACCAACATCATTTACGTGCAATTATTGGACAAGCCATTAATTGCAACTATTGTTAAAGACATGATACAAGCTAACAGGAATAAAAATCAAAATATTGTATGGATGCAGGATACTAATACTGGGAATGATTACGGTAGTTGGAATTAACACATGTGATGGTTTTCAAGGTTGAAAAGATGTTAGATTACTTGCTAATGAAGCAAAATTTGCCCCATAACTGGGATCGAAACAAAATTTCGTCAAGGTTACTTTTTTTAAGCAAAGCAATCGGCTGTGAACGTATATGACTACTGTTAATATTAAATTCTTAAGTCAAGTTAAACTGTTGACAAGATGTGGCACTACTCATCACTACAGAAGGGATCGATTGCCACTGTAACTACTGGTACTCGCACACTGTAGATAGATCATGCAACACGAAAAATACTTGCAGGCTATTTAAAATGCGTGCGTATTTTGACAGTTTCCAAAATGCATAGTGCAATTTTCAAATTGCTTTAAAATATGTAAAAGATATATAGTGCTAGCTAGTTTGCAGCTGATATGGTTGCGGTGGTCTTCTGTGGGCACTGCATGAGTCCGCTGAGCTTGTTTGGGGCAGCTTTTGCCTTAATTTGATAGCACGTCTCTTGAAAGTGGGCCACTTAATTTAATTGGGAAACTGTGTAGTACTGTGGATCTATAAAAATTGTAGCAACATCACAGAGCAAAAGTTTTCACTTGACAGAGGCAAGTTCAAAGTCAAAGAAAAAGGGCGTGGTATAGTGCATAGAGTATGTATATGCTTTTTTCGTTCAATAACTTTTGTACATAGACTTCAAACCACAAAAACTGCAAATACCGTATATGGCGGGAAATTTTCGTTGGTACAAAATTTCGTATAAACGTGTCAGAAAATATTTCGTAGTTTTAAATTTCGTATACGTGGCGCGCACCCGTATAAAGTAAATGTGGATTTTAAATTTTCGCAGTTTTAATTTTTGTACATTCGAACGGCATATGAAAAATACGAAAATTTCCTGCTACACGGTATTAAGCACATTGAAAATTAAGCAGTATAAAGTTGTTGACCAGAATTAGTACTTAACTAATACATTTTGTGAAGTTTTTGGGTATAATTTTATTTGTGGGCCTGGAATTGTGCATTTGTTACCACTTGGGTAATCGTAACTACTGTACAGTAGAACCTCGATTATCTGAACACTTTGGGGCACCAGTGGCGTATCTAACATGGTGCTCAGGGTGCTCGAGCACCCCCCTGGCTCAGAAAAAAATGACATCATCGCACGTAAAAGCAGTGCTCAAGACGAGCGCAGTTCAATGAATTATGCTTGAAATAAATAAAGTATAAGCTGATAAGACTTTAATCTCACATTCAAGAGTAAAATTTTACATAAGATTGGAGAAAAAGCCAAAAAAACTGCAGAACACGATGCCATCTCCGGTGCGATTGCATTAATAACTTTCTCACGTGATGCAAAAGTGGGCGTGGCTAGCCCAAAATTTTCGGGCGCTTTGCGCCCGCATTATATCAGCACCCCCATAACTGAANCATTCACTGCCAAGATTGACTACCTTGTATACTCAGAGTATTTAAATACCAGTTTCCCTCCTTGCTTATTTTCAAAGAAAATATTGTGAAGGAGGAGCCTTGGAACGAGACTAATGCTGACATATTCAAGTATCATACAACGAGCAATTAATTGCAGAACGTTAGCCATGTCACATAACTGCTCAAACCTCAGCATTTTTGCTAAGTGGGTGGCTGTTTTTTCCTTCTTGTGATTGAGAGAGTCCAAGAATGTAAACTACGCCTTCCTGTGACTATTGAGAGCATACTGACTCCAAAACACCCAATTTACTGGCCTGTAAGATGACTATCTCATGCTGAAAGAGTGAAATTCAGTTCTGCAATCAGTGGTGAGTGTTACTGATAATTGATCTAGCATTATTAATTTTAATCTGATGTTAAACTTGTCTAATTTATGAGAGCAGCTGTAGCTACAGCTTATAATATAATATGCACATATAATGATCAGAAGTGTAGCATTCCCATGCAGCTAGTAGCTATTCTTCTTCTAAATGCCCTGCTGTACACTGAGCTGGCTAGCTATGGCAACATGACAAAGGAGGAGGATCTAGCTTGGTTGAAACTGTGTTGTAGATATGTTATTTACTACCACATAGCCTAGATAATTGCTATAAGTGTTATTTACTTATACTGCTAATTATTTTGCAGGCTGAAGTCGTCTATGTTGAGTGCTTTGTAACAGTATCTATAACTGCAAGTCAGAGATGCATGCCGGCAACTTGGCTTTGCAATGTTGGTGTATTCTTCACCCATCTTAAAAGCCGCCTTCCCACCATCAGCAAGAGTCAGAGTAACAGCCATCAAGAACAGCACTACACCCAGTGAATACATGATCAAGGAATTCCAAGCATGGAATTGCAGAGATTTGCAAACTGATTACTGATCAATATATGTGCACTAGCAGTCTGCATACAAATGCACAACAGTAAAATGTATGGTAAATTGTATATTAATAAGTTCTTATAAATCACTTTCTCCCCCCCCTCCCCAAATCCCTATCAGAGACAAATACACACACATTGTCACTCTTGCGCTTAAGGCTGCTGTACACCCCAACAGTGTCATGATGAGATCAAGCAATGCAATTGATTTGATCGCTGTGAATGCCATCCATAAGCATATGTGTACAGTACTGAGCCATAGAGTAGCATCTGCATTTTAGTGAGCTTGCGCAAGCACATAATTATGGCTAAAACCTTTATTGGTGCAAAAAGGGTTAAAATTTTCACTGGCTAACGTTCTGCATACACCACTTATCATATGTACGGTAGTACATATAGTAGGAATGGGTCGAATGTCCCATAGGCACAATACAAAATGTTTATCATACGTACGGTAGTACGTATAGTAGGAATGGGTCGACTGTCCCATGGACACAATACAAAATGTTGGTCACTGTAAAAATATAGTCACACAAAATTAATGTTAGTGTATTTTGAGTGAGCAGGACATTTGCTATCGCTAATTTAATTAGTGAATTGTGAATGGGTGTGTCCAAGATTTCTATATCAAAATATACAATTGAAAACAATTGAAAATAAAAGTGTTCAGGAGGTGCTGGAGCCTCGTGCAAAAAGTAGCCACCAGAAGTTGTCTTCGAACAAGTGACCGGAAATTAGAACACATCAAAGCACTTCAAAGCATTCTTTAAAAACCGCAGACCGCAGGCACTTAAAAAAAAAAAAAAAAAAGAAAAGAAAAATGACTCATAAAATACTGTATGGATGGGTTTTGTGCATGCAATAGGATGGCTGTATAGTGATATGCATGAAAATGTGTAGTAAGTTTCCAGGATGGCTAGCGGAGAGTGTGTGCTAGCTGTGACTTCAAAGTCACCAAGTGTGTGTTGAGTGTGATTGACTTTTGACCTCTGACCTTTGACCCCTCTGCCACATAGATGAGCTCAAAGTGATTCTGTACAGGAAAACTTGAATTGGACAGAGGTGTATAAAATCCATTTTTCTTCCCTGGTGAAAAGTAGAGAGAGGCAATGAGGTATATGTGAGCTTGTAGGGTGTTTATGTGTCTTGAATATCATGCTGAGTTTTTGACTAGGTGGGAACAATTTTCCTGTTTACCTGTTAGACATTTTGTGAGAGAATGTGTTTGTCAAAAGTGTACACATAGTACAAAAAGCCTTCTACAGACTTGATGAGCAGTTTTTTTTACATTTTTTCAACGTAGGTTTTTTTTTGTTCATCTGTTGCCTTTCAAGCCGCCTGGTAGTTGTTCCATTATGAGTGAGTGGCTATGGCAGAAAAATCCATTTTAGAGAGCTACTAAATTTGACCTTAAGGTTCCGGGATACAGGCAAAACAATTTCAAGACCACACTGCACATTATTTAGTATTTAGCAAAAAGTGCTCATTGCACAGTACTGAGACTTTACTCACTAGTTCAGCTATAATTTCTGTTGCTCTAGGCTGAATTTGGTTGTTGGCACAAGTTTAGCTAACAAAAGCGAAGAGCTCATAATTTAGCAATTTTTTGACGTCAAATATCTGCAAAAGTAGGCTTAGTGGAATTAATCAAGGCAGACACACAGAAATACAACTGCAATTGTGAGGGTCTAGCAAAGAGTTTGTTAAAAATTGCTTACTTGCTTGGGAAATATAGTGAGGTTTGTTGATTCTTGACTCACGCTGAGGTCGGGTCTGCTCACTGTACGAGTGTTTTGTTCATTTTGTAAAGCAGTATTCCACAAAAACGCTTTATCAGTCCCTAGTCAGTATAAAAAATCAGCTGTCAAAGCACTAAAACAAAGATAAACTGCCTTATCAATGCTTAGGTTTGACGTCAAAAATTTTATGGCCATATCTCCATCATTTTGAACTAAACTGATACTGATTTTTAAGAAAAAATTTCGTTTCGTTTAATAAAATACAAACAGTATCCCGAAACCTTAAGGTTAGAGGTTTTTGAGTGGGCGGGGATCAAAATAAAACAGTAATGATATTCATAGGCTCATAGAAACTCGTGATACTATCACAAAACCAAGAGGATTTGGTCTCAAAATGGCTGATTATTGCAAAAGGGTCAAAGGTCAAATTTAGTTGCTCTCTAAAATTGCCATTGCTACTCACTCACCGGGAACAACTACCAGGCAGCTTGAAAGACAACAGATGAACGAAAAAATGTACGTTGAAAGAAAGCAAAAAAACTGCTCATCAAGTCTGTAGTAGGCCTACACAGCCATCCTATTGCATGCACAAGACACACCCATACACTATTTTAGGAGTAATCCGCGGTTTTCAAAGAATCTTTGAAGTGCTTTGAAGACAACTTCCGGTCGCTAGTTTTTGCACAAAAATGATCTCTAGCACCTCCTGAACACTTTTATTTTCAATTGTATATTTTGATATAGAAATCTTGGACACACCCCTTCACAATTTACTAATTAAATCAGCGATAGCAAAAGTACCCCCCACTCAAAATACACCAACCTTAAACTTCAAAGTTAGTCAGAGGCTCTCACTGACAGATTACCAACTGAATGCATGGCCTAAAACTTTCAAAAAGTTTTCTCAGCACTCGTATATAGAGGACGTTAGTGGGAAGCCACAATAGTGCCATATTTGTTCTCCTAACGTACTTACATACGTATATACTTACTTACTTTCTGACTGACTTACTTGAAAAGGATTTCCAGAGCACCAAAATGTGTTGAGCCTACTTTGACAGCACAAAGTAAGTTCTTTTCATGGGTACAACATCTTTATACTTGTTTTGATTATAAACAGGCCTAAACAAAAACTAGAAAACTTTGAAACTTAGTGTATAAATTCATGTTAGTTAGAGTTCAAAGGTCATTAATTGTCTATCCACATCTCATTATTATGCGCATGTGCATTAGCCTTTCCAACTATTGTAGTGCATGTAGCTGTTACTCAAGCTTTATGTAGGGACTAACCAGTCTCTGGTGGTCTCCACACTGTAGTGTTGAAAACAGTGAGTTAATAAGTAGTAAAAATTTCAAAAAAAAAATTAGTAATGTAGGAATGGGCAGTGCGGTAAAAAGTATTGGAACACAAGGCATGTCTCAAATTCGGCACATGACTACTTCATTAATTCTTGCCTGACAGTTAAATTTAAGTTACCTGTCTGTTATAGTTTGCTCCAGTGCTTAGCCTACTGATTTGTACTGAGAATTTGAACCAATGCAATAATAACCTACAGCACTATTGTACACATCATTGCATTTATGTCACACTTAGGATCCATATGAGGGATCGAGAATATAAATTAAGTAGTCATATGCCAAATTTGAGACGTGCCTTGTTCCGATACTTTTTACCGCACTGCCCATTTCTACATTACTAATTTTTTTGAAATTTTTACTACTGGTGATCCTAAAAATCTAACAAAATAAAATTGAGTCTTCAAACTTGCTCACAGCCTCTCACTGACGGATTACCAATGCCTAAAATTCACATGACCTTTCCCTAGCACTCGTAGAGAGAGCTAGTAGGAAGCCACAATAGTGACATTTTAACTTACGTATATACGTGCGTACTTCCTAACTGACTTACTTGAAAAGCATTTCCAGAGAACCAGAAAGTGTTATTAAGCCAACTTTGATAGCACAAAGTAACTCCTTTTCATAGGTACTACATTCCTTGATACTCGTTTTCATCACAAATAAGCCTAAACAAAAACTAGAAAGCTTTGAAACTTAGAGTATAAATTCATGTACTTCAATGTAGCCATCTCTGTAGGTAGAGTTCAAAGGTCATTCACGTGGCATTAAATGTGCATGTGCATTAGCTGCTCTAGCAGCCAACGTACGTAGCTGCTTCTCAGATAACTCAAGCTTTTTATAGGGACTAACCAATCTCTGCTGGTCTCTTCACTGTAGTGTTGAAATAATGCAGTGTACGAATGGGCAGTACATTATAAAGTAATTGAACTAGGAGTGGTCTCAATTTCGGCACATGACTACTTCATTTTTGTGCCCAAGTCTTGGCTGGTATTAATCTAATCCTGCATGCTATACTTAATTTATTCCACTTTTTAGTCAAGTGATAAGATTGGCAGGAATTTGAACCATTAATGTGATAAAAATTAATGTGATACTGATAAGCCATTCAAGTACGTATCATTCTTTGAACCATTTAAGACATAAATATAGCTATGTATGAGGGATAATGATGAAAATGAAGTAGTCATGTGCCGAAATTGAGATCATTCCTTGTTCCAATTCTTTTTAATGTACTGCCCATTCCTACACTGCTTATTTTTTTGAAATTTTAACTACTTGTATTATATCTTGGCCACTTTTACCGGTGGTATACTAAAGTGGATATTCCCAGTACGGTAGTACTGGGTACATAGGAATGGCACGGGTGCCCCATTAGCGCAATACAAATATTCACGCGAATAACTCTGCAAAAACTAAGCGCTTGGCACTAAAAGGCTTCTTAAGCTACTATTTAGCTCTTTCTCTTTCTAACAAGCCTAAAAACATGGCCTAAAAGTACCAAACAAAAATAAACAAAAATATGCCAAACCTCCAATTTTCTCCATCTTCTTCTTCTTCTTCTTCTTCTTCTTCTTCTTCTTCTTCTTATTCTTCTATGTTGGCAAGCCTTTTCTCAGAGACCGCTCACTTTCAGAAGCTGATTCTTGAACGAATAAACTTGGTATCTTTGTCTTCAGTCGCTTTTTGCATCGGTTATTCGTTTCTCTAGCTGAGTCGCTAGATACAAGACGAAAAGCGCCTTCTAGAATTCTCCGTATGGCAGCCATTCATTTCTCTACTCATTAATAAATTCATTAGCTACTTTGGAAATCAAAGTGACGACCCTTTCCAGTTAGACAAGTGTGCGTTATTTGGAATCCGAATATGGAATATTCGCTGCCTGGTTGTGCTTTCAGCCTTGAATATTCAGGAGGTGAATAGACTACTTTGTTACATAGTTGTCATTGTAAGAAGATGAGCAGCTGCTTCACTGACATTGCTGATATTGTAGATTATAACATAAGCTATAATATCCATGCTGATAGTGTACAAGTAACTACCATATACACACGAACTTAACTGTGATGTAGAATTATGAAAAAATGAGAACAAACAAGTGAAAAAAACATTGGAAATGTAATGAGACAT
>CAXIPT010000044.1:46483-73772 GCA_964030475.1 Tethya wilhelma
GTCCCGTTGTTTGCGTTTGTGTGTGTGTGTGTCTCTGTCTGTCTGTCTGTCTGTCTGTCTGTTCTGGGATAATGTGAAGAATGGCAGCTCCAAGTTCCAAACCGAAGGTACTTACATTCATGAATCGAAATTATCCTGAAAATGGTGTAGAATCTTGGAAGACACTGTAGTTTCTGAGATACGAGGCTTTTGTGCTTCTCTGAACGCTTACCTTCAAAACTGCACCCATAAATCACGCCCCACGTATAGTGTGCATTATCTAGAAATACAGTTGGACTGGATGTGCTTCAGATGACAAAACTCTGGCTCTCAGCCTCTAGATGTGATGTGCTTGGCTCAAGTGGCTTAGCTGCTTGCACAGGTAAGTAACTTACTTGATTGCAAGCTAAAATTCTGAGCTTACTAGTAATTGTGTCAGTGTGTTTACCAGTGAACTTCGACATGCTTCCAGCTACTGAGTTAGCTAAGCTGCATGGTCACCAAGTACTGATATTACATGATTCAGGTAGCCCATAGGTTTGCTCAATAGCATCTGACAACAGCTGATATAATCATAGCATTGCTCATCTGGTTCGTTGTCTGTGTGTGGTTGCTTCATCACAAGTTTCAAGTGACAGAGTGCGCCGAGGCTTGTGCACCATCAGTGCCTTTATTACTATATGGTAAATTGACTCAATGTTATGATAGTGAGTCAAGGATTTGTTAGGATGTGTTCTTGAGTGAAAAATGCTGTAAACAAGTCAAAATTTCTTTTCTTTGTTATTCCGTAAAACTCTTGGTAATACTGACCTTGTCAACAGTTTGACTACTGTTGTGGTAGTATTCATAAGTTAACCGTCTTTTGCTGATGTACCCAGAGTTGCTACTTTTGTATAAACTAATAACTTTATGCACTCAATCATAGTGACTGAAACTGCATAAGAGAACTTTTGAATATTGCAGAAAGCCTTTTCATCTTCTCAAGTAGTGTATTTTGCCCAGT
This sequence comes from Tethya wilhelma, assembly GCA_964030475.1. Taxonomy (NCBI): domain Eukaryota; kingdom Metazoa; phylum Porifera; class Demospongiae; order Tethyida; family Tethyidae; genus Tethya; species Tethya wilhelma. The sequence goes on from CAXIPT010000044.1 coordinate 47,466, forward strand.
TGAGCTGCTCCATTGGCCCACCTTAAAAGTGTTTTTACTATACCTAAGATAATAATTTGTTTAGTATCTCCCCATCCCACTGCGGTTCCAAGACGAAACGCACACAACATGAAGCCATATGGTGAAGGAAGTTCTCGGCTAAAATTGAAGAATCCTTTTTCAAACCACAAATATTTTATTAAACGACCATAGTGTTTGATTTCACTAGCATATCACTTGAAAGCACAATTCGCATGCTTTGAGGAAATTGCAATCCCAGGTTTCAGAAGTGAAGCATATTTGAGTTACAGCAAATTCAAATCAGCAAAAAATACCCAAAAATTTTGAAATTTTAGACACCTGTAACACAGAAACTATACAAGTTTGGGGGCTATAATTGTATTTCAGTAAATCACCTAAGGTACAGTACCTGTTCACCAAGTCTCGGCAACAAGTATACAATTTGTGCGTTTATTTGACATGGAATGACCCATACGACAAAGCTAGCTTTGCCCCTAGGCTCCCCTTTGACCTTTCACATGAAAAAGAAAGAAAGCCTCATAACAATGATCACGTGGGCATAAAACAGGGTAGAATGGTGAAAATTGCATGTGGTCGGGTGACTCTGCTTAGGCTTGTTGCTCACTTTTAATTTAGGCAGTGTAGGAATGGGGAGTGCTGTAAAAGGCAATGAAACAAGGCAAGTCTCAGAATTTCGGCACACGACTACTTCAGCCGAGTCAATTCGAGACTAAGTTTGATTAATGAATCACATGGATTATGAGTCAAACAATTGGCTCACGAGTCATTGCATCGCTCAAATCATTTAGCTAATTTAAATGAAGCAATAGGCATGTACTAAAGTTATACGGTAACAAGAATAAAAAACATAGAAATGTAATGAAATGGCTAAATCGTAAAAGTGGGCAAACAAGATAGGATTGGTTGTCAGTTGAGTAAGCTAGGAGTTCATCCCTATGTGTTTCAGTTTATGTTCATCTCCCTTGTTCGCCCACTTTTAGTGGCAAATGCTCAGTTTTTTAGAGTTATTTTCATAGATATTTGTATTGCGTTAATGGGTCATCCGTGCCATTCCTATGTAGCCAGTACTACCGTACTGGGAATATACCAAATAAAGAGGCTCAGTTACTTTCAGTTGGTTCTGTGTGTCAAGTTGGTAGCAGCATCTTAGTATAATAAGGCAGTCTAAGTCTTCATGTTTGCGGATTACTAGCAAAGCAATTGGTCCATAGCAGTCTGGCTGGTTAGTGGCAGGTTAAAGTGCAGCGCAGCTCAGCTTACTGTCAGCTCCAGCAAAGTTACTCCACGTCTACGTCTATGCAAGTACGCATGACGACCTTTACCAGAGCGTTGACCGCTTGAAGTCCTAAAAGTGTACATCAGATAAAGAATCGTTTACAGTAGTCGTTTTATTTGTCTGCCTGTCTGTTTAATTGAAAAATCGCACGAAAGGCAGCTCTAGCGACAAAATTGATGGTACTTACATTCATAAATCTGAATTATTTTGTAGAATTACACTTTTGCTGTCTAAAGCACTATAAGTTGCTGAGATTTGAGGCTTTATGCTTCTTTTTAGTGCTTAGCTTCAAGGCCATGCCTACTGATCTAGTGTGTGTTATCTAGAATCCGTGTTGAATTCAATAATGCTCATAGTGCTCTATGCTGCTGTCGCCGTCAGTTACTGTTAGTGTTGCTTGGCAGGCATTGGCTGCATGCATGGTCACTAACTCAGCAGACTCAGGTACCAGCAGTGTATTCAAGGGGGTGCTCGAGTACATCCCTTCAGCTCGCAAAGGTGTCATGAATATATTTAGTCACTTTGCCTTTGGCCTTTGATCTATGTCACAAGTGGGCTACATTGTATGATACACTTTTACACAATACCCAGAATATGGATACACTCAGTATACATGAATTTGTATATATCATGAGCTAACAATTATACAAGTTGAGTGTGCCAAGGCTTGTGCACCATCGGTGCCTTCATTTGTCTGAAAATCGAATTCAAGTAAATCAGTTAGGAAGATGGAAGGAAGGAGAAAACAAAATTGCACTAGTTTGGCTTCTCGACAATGCTCACTCCAGAGTACTCTAAGAAGTTTCAGTGAGTTTTATTGGTGTATACAGTTAGAAACTGTCTAAGAGCTTGAGGCTACTAAGCAACTTTTAATATATCCTGAGAGTTTATAACCATCAACATTTTATCTATGGGACATCCAACCCATTCCTACTATACATACTATCGTACGTATGATAGTAGATTCACTGATTGTCATGTGTGACCAGGCCCACTGTTAAAATTGGTGCTCAATACTATTTTTGTGCTCTTTATTAACCCTCGGCGTGCATGCGTAGCACGTGCGGAGGGTTACAGAAGCGTAAGGCTTACGCCACGCCTATTGTATACGCCCAAGTAGGTGTGCGGTGTTTAGAAATTACACGTGGTCTGACTGCTTTTGCGAGCCCTTACTGTGTTCTTCGTAGATATCTGCTTTAATCTGCTGATTGGGTGTTCTTTGAGTTGTGAGTTGCTATAATATTATTTTCTGTGTGTGTGTGTGTGTTTCCTAAGCTATGCCTCGATAGCCTTCTCAGAGTCAATGCCTAATTAATGCATTGATGTAATAAATATCGTATTGTATAGACAGTGTGTATTACAGTGTATATACGCCGAGGGTTGTGCACCATGCATATGGTGCCTTTCATTCAATCTGTATTACTAAACTACTGGTACTTGGCTAGTCTTCTGTACTTACTAATTGTGTCACTTCTATTAGATTAATGTGAAAAGCCAATTAAAGACATCTAGCAAGATTAATCAAGAAAATCCAGAATTGTATGTTCTATACCTATATTATAGTTACTGTGTTATATTGTGCATTAAATGGATAAATGATGTACTTAATTTCAGGGCTAATTGGCAGTGTGATAAGAGTGGAAAGCCTATTTTGCAAACAGGTACGTACTCTAATATATTTTTATATATGTATGTGTGTGTTTGTGTTATATCAAGAGCTCATTCCCAGTACGGTAATACTGGGTAAACAGGAATGGCACAGAGGGCCCATTGACAAGCACAATACCATTAATATTCACATGAATAACTCGGCAAAAACTGAGCACTTGGCACTATTAAGGCTTCTTAAGCTTCTATTTAGCTCGTTCTCTTTCAAATGAGCTTAAAACATTGCCTAAACCATTGCTAAAGCACCAAAGTAAAGTATGCCAAACCTGCAATTTTCTCCATCTTCCTTGGCTTAACTTTTATCAAGGACCATTCACCTTCAGAAGCTGATTCTTGAACGAATGACGGTTCCTTGTTGACCTTTAGTCGTTTTTTGCCATCAGTTTTTTTTGTATCTAACTTAAACTCATGCATTATTCCTTAAAAAAATAAAATCCCCAAAAAAATTATTTTTTTTTGCAAGCAATGGCTGACAACTCCGTAAGGGCTACTGTCTCAAAGTCAAACAAAAAAGAAAGCTACCAAAGGCCAGCAACCACAAAGTGAGTTTACTGTAGGTCATGAACCATTACTAGAACCTACTGAAAAGAAAAAAGGTCATTTATCCATCATGTGTGAGGGTGAATGCTAAGCCTAGTTACACAAGGGCTGTGCTGGTCTATCAAAAAAAGATTGCGAATTCTATTCTAGTTCTAAAGCATCCTATCATTGCCTTCATTGTATAAGCAAAGCACAACTAGTTGGGTGGAGCCTGACTTTCGCCAAAAATCGGGAAGTGGGTGGCAGCCCTATATACTACAACTTGTTCTGGGATATTGTGCAACATCCACAAAAGTTTGCTTAGTTAAGTAGATGTGGTGTAATTAGCAGTTATGTATATTGTCCGTAGAACAAGTGAACCATTCCTGTTATGAGAAAGACATGCATTAATTGAGGCAGGAATTAATCAAAAACTCATAAAGCTTAGAGGCAATGCAATCTTTGTAAGAGGATCCAAGTATTATATATGGAAGCATTTCTCCATCAAGATTCAAATGACAGCTGACTAAGGGAGTCTGAAAACAGTGGACTGGACCACTGGAATGGATCACATGCACATTACCATTTACATAATTCTAGACTATGACAATGTGTATGGCAAAACAATGAGCAAGTACATGTTACACGACAATGTAAGTCCAAGCAAAGAGTTAATGTGTGTTTTGTGACATGGGAGCAGTTGATTAAGAACTGATGGTGGAATAACAAGAGATCATGGTAAAAATGTTGGCCAACAAGACATATTACACAACGGTGAAACGTGATAGTAAGCATTTCCAAACCTACTGTCAGGGAGACGAGATACAAGAGAAGTGAAGTTACACCATTCTTCGTGTTGCATGCACAAATCCAATGGCGGTTGGACATTTCAGTCAAACTTGTTTCGACATCCATTGCACTAATGTTTCCAGTACAAAAGTAGAGACAAAATTCGTAAGTGGGTGTACTGGCTGACGAGGTGTAAGGAGTATTAGCTGCATGCATTGGGGACAACTGCACTCGTATATTACTAAGTGCTATTAGTTTGGAAGCTAATCCTAGGCTGAGGATACTGTGCACTATGAGGCAGCCAGTGCATCCATGGACTCACAGGTGGGCAGTGATATGGCTGCATAGGTTGAAGAGAAGTATTAACCCCAAAACAACTGCTACTGCTACCACACTGCTTAGGAGGTGAGAGAACACTTGGTGTCCCTGGCAATACTACAGAGGTGTCAGAGCTGAGCTCTGTGGTAGAGTCAATCCCAATCTAATCCTGTTGGTTTGTACTTGTAGCTTGGGATTTGCTAGTAGAGGGCTGCTGGGCTTGTGCTTGTTGACAGATCTTCTTTGTAGTGGCTTAAGGTGTGGGTGTTACATAATTTGTGATATCTTCCTTCTTCCTTTTTCGTTGTACTTTGTTTCCTAAGCTTTTCCTTGCTGCACCTTCCTAAGGTGCTTTTCTCTTTGCTCTTGAGACATACAGAACCATAATTCTTCTTCACACTGCAAGTGCTTGTACTTTTTTCAATAACGGTACTTGCCTCTCCCAATCACTGCTCTTTCTAATTCTTTTTCTTGCTCATCAATATGATCTTTCAGATGCTTCACAAACTCTGGTAGCTCATTCTTCTTGTAATAGTAACCTTTCGCTTCAGGACAGCATTGAGTGATTCAGAAGCATTTGTAGTGAATGCTGCTGGAGGACAACCAAGACCTGCATCTTCTCTCATTGGCAGTAGCATACTAAATGTGATCATGTCTACTTCATGGTGACAGAACCAGTCATAGAACCCAGGAACAATACCAGGATTATCGACTTCTCTCTTTGACCAGCTATTTTTCTTTGCTTCAAGCTTATCAATAAACTCCTCGTCACTTTGAGAGTCAACGAGCCCTACAATATATGTATTGCCAACTTGCCTGCCAAAGATTTCATCAGCGATTCTGAAGCAGTCTTCTCAGTGTATTTCCTTTCTAGAAGCTGTCTCTTGACTGTATTCTGAGCATGAAAAAAGCAGTAGAGATGTGTTGCAAATCAGAACTCATGTTTGAATGCATCAATCAGTGCTTTTTCACCATCTGTTTCAATAACATGGAGCCCAAGAAGATCTTGCCTGAGAGACAAGAGTGAAGATGCAAAAAACAGAAATGAAACAAAGTTCTTCCGGTAATGAATGAGGACAGGCCCAACAAAGATGGGACTAGTTGAGTATCGGTGTGGCACCAGAAGCAAGTGATGGTATGTGATTGGAGTACACTCAAAATCTCCCAACGAAAGGTTGGATCAATAGTCATTGAACTTCAAACTACGCTTAACCTTGGTGGCTTACATTTTTCCATTTCTCCATAAGGGAGTTGTCCTGGAGCTCTTGCTTGTAGTACACCCCCAACCTTCTGTGATACCACTACAACAGCCTCTTTGGGGCCAGAGTCCTTCATTTCTTCTTTGATCATCTTTAATGTACTCGGCCATGTGGCATAGAAAGGCTTGTTGAGTGGGAGTTGCCATGGGGTTGAGCAGTGAGAGGTTTGAAACTAGGGGGAATGTGATACACAAGTAGGCACAGATGGTGTGGGTTTTTACTGGAATCTACATGACAAGAGATATTATTCACATTATTATTATTATTATTATTATTATTATTTGCTTTACAACCACAAAATAAACAAAAACAATTGAGATGTGCAGTAGGTGACAAGCAATCTCTTGGTAGTACATAAGGTGTGATTGAAGGACTGACACTAGTAAAAAGTGCAGCCTGGTCCTATAAGCTTAACATTGAATATTATTACTTAAAGGAACTGTGTCACTATATAAGCAGTGTTTTGTTAAGTACTATAAATGGGTTGTAAACAGAAACCTTACAGTATTAAGTGCGCATTATGCGAGCTACTTAGGCTTGTAATAACAGCTGACCACGTAGTACTATTACGCGAGTAAAAGCAAAATGCGCAATACACGGAGTAGTATGCAAACGTTCCCGGACGTGGTACCCGCGTATCAACAAAAAACGTCACAAAACGTCATTATTTTTATTTTTAGCAACAAAACACCGCTTATATAGTGACACAGTTCCTTTAACTGTACAGCGTGCATGAATGTTTTCTTGAGGCAACTGGGCTTGATTTTACTGTGGTCCATGTTACATTTCTGTTTGTTGATCCAGTATAAATGTAGAGACCTGGGATGTCCTGATACACTTGATACTGTACTTCCCTGGCTCTGCTTACGTCAAGCTCACTGCCACTATCTTCACTGCCATTTCCACTAGGTTGCTTCATCCTCTTCCTCCTCCTCTTAACTACACGTGTCCAGCCTTCTTCACCATTTTTCTTTGTAAACTTTACTCCTGCAATCTCCTCTCTTTGAAAATGACATTATTGCACTCTGATAGCCTGACTTCTTCGTCAGTATCCTCATATCTTGAAGTTCTGTTAGTGGAATCAGATGCATCAGGCTGTAGAGACAGTTCTTTATCATCAGTCTCATGAGCATTAATTAGAGATGGTTTGTCAGCTTGAATGGTTGAAAGATTCTCATCCTTAGGGGCAGTTCCTGAACTTCCAGAAGTTGACCTCAGGTTTTTGTTGTTGTTGTTGTTTCTTTTCTTCCTTTTTTGTTGCCTGGTTGGTGTCTGGCCAGATGAAAACCTTTTCAGGGCTGGCCAGAAGAAACAAATTGAGAAACCTGCATTTGTATGCTTTGCTATCCATTGAGCTTGGCCTAAATGTAGACNTCACGTGACCGAAATTGCGCAATTCGATCGCACAATCCACGATCGCTATGCTACGGTATTCTGCTATTTTTTTGCCTTGAATAGCGCTACTCTGGAGCGCTACTTCTAAGCGATGACGTCATTATCCGATGAGCCAGGGGGGTGCTCGAGCACCCGGAGCACCCCCTTAAACACGCCACTGTTACAGTATATCAGTTTAAAAGCTGCCTACTAGATTTTGTTTGCTACCTTTTTGCTAGCAAACAAGCATAAAAGTGTGTACTACAGAGGAAATGAAGTCTCTGTATAAGTTGGCTAAATGCTTAGTTTGTCTGGAAATCATGTTCAAGTAAGTCAAAAACAAAATTGCACTGGTAAGGCTTCCCACTAGCGCTCTGAAAGTTTCTGTGAGTTTTCTTGCTGTGTAGATTTAGAGAACTGTTTGAGGAAGGCCTCTAAACATATTTAAAGGCTTAGTTACCTTTCTTTGAGACTTGATAAACATCAGCATTTTGTAATTGTGTTTACAGATATTAAATTAGGCCAATTCCTATTATATGTATACTACTGTATATCTATACATACATACTTTACAGCAACATCTCATTCAGCTCTGACTACTGTCAGCATAGATGATTTCGTGGATTCTGATTTTTCCGATGTATGTTAAAAACTTATATGATTCTGATTTTCTCTCAACAATTGTATTTGAGTGGTAATGCAAAAGTATGAGTTGTTCAGTTCTAATAGTGTCTTGTTTCTCTGCTTATTTACATGCATGTCGATATTAATTTTATGGCTCATGATGTCAAGTTACGCATTCGTTATGTTAGCAATTTTTTATTTTGGGCACACTTTTTATGGAAATCCGTAAAACTCTGTAAAACAGTTGTCTAAAAGCTTACACACGTCGAACGGTGGTTAGAGGGAGGACCACAAACAGGGCATCTAAACAAAGGACCAAGAGGTATTACAGAAGTTAAACTGTAAGTTGTGAATCCTGCAATTAGCTATACAGAAAATCGACATACATGGAGTAGCCTCGTTCCCGGGCTCTCTCCCAGAATATTACATGCTAAAATATAGGAAGGGAGGGAGCCTAGTATGCGAAATCACGTGAATAACGTAGTGCGCAGAAAAATTACTATGCTGTAGTAGAGAAATCATACAAACTCTCTACGGGCAACGTCATTCACATGATTTTGCATACCAGGCTTTCTCATTTATTTTTGCGCACACGTGTGCATAAATATTCACTGGGAGAGAGCCTGGGAACGAGGCTAATCATGGAGATGTTACTGATGCATTATTATAATTAATTATATAGGTTCTATCTAATGGTTGACTCTATTCAAGTAGAAATGCTGAGTGGTTTTTTGGGGTTGCTTAGGCTTATTATTATAATTGGTATAGTGACTGTATCATGCATAATGCATCTTTCTCTCTTTTAAATGGCAGTTGGAAGCCTTCCCTGAGATTCTACCTTATAGTTTCCCTGGCAAAGTCCCTTTCGTCTTCTATTTATTCCAGTAGAGTTAGTTTTGATGTACTTTCCTTACCTTCCAATATGTGTCTTATAGTGACATTAAATTATGCATTTTAATGTCACACATGCAGTAAAAAAAATTGCACTTACTATGTGCTTTTCCTAAATTGTAAAATGCATATGGCAAAGTATATTGCACCTGGAACATAAGATTTTGTGATGAAGGTGTATGTTTTACAAATTTTAATATGTCTGAGGTTAAAGTTGTGGTCCCCTTCCTGCAGCCTAGACCTAGGCCGGACATAGCAACACACAAAGGGTGTGGGTAGGAAAAATTGCATAATTTTTCCCAGTACAGTAGTACTGGGTACACAGGAATGGCACAGATGGCCCATGAGCGCAATACAAATATTCACGCGAATAACTCTGCAAAAACTGAGCACTTAGCACTAAAAGGCTTAAGGTTAGACGTTTTTGAGTGGGCGGGGATCAAAATAAAACAGTAATGATATTCATAGGCTCATAGAAACTCTTGATACTATCTCAAAGCCGAGAGGATTTGGTCTCAAAATGGCTCATTATTGCTCAAAAGGGTCAAAGATCAAATTTAGTAGCTCTCTAAAATGGCCATTGCCACTCACTCGTAGGGAACAACTACCAGGCGGCTTGAAAGACAACAGATGAACGAAAAAACATACTTTGAAAAAAAGCAAAAAAAACTGCTCATGAAGTCTGTAGAAGGCTTTTTGTACTATGTATACACTTTTGACAGCCACATTCTCTCACAAAATGTCTAACAGGTAAACAGGAAAACTGCTCCCACCCAGTCAAATACCCAGCATGATATTCAAGACACACAAACACCCCACAAGCTCACATATCTCACTTCCTGTCTCTCCTTTCCACCAGGGAAGAAAAATGAATTTTATACAAATTCAAGTTTCACTTTGAGCTCACCTATGTGACAGAGGGGTCAAAGGTCAGAGGACAAAAGTCAATCACACTCAACACACGCTTGGTTGGATACGCCCACCAAGCTTCGAAGTCACAGCTAGCACACACTCTCCACTAGCCATCATGAAAACTTACTGCACATTTTCATTCATATCACTACATAGCCATCCTATTGCATGCACAAGACACACCCATATAGTATTTTACAAGTAATAAAAATAAGCAGTGTACGAATGGGCAGTGCTGTAAAAAGCATTGGAACAAGGCATGTCTCAATTAATTGCGGCACATGACTACTTCATTCTTGATCCCTAATATGGATCCTCATTAAAAAAAATATTAAAAAATGGTTGACACTACCAACGTCAGGGAGGAGGGTGGCTATGCCAGTTTAGAAAACATTGGAGTTCCACTACCAGTCTGTTTTCAACTGCAACAGTATCAATCCAAGCCCACTGGACTGCAAGGCAATCTTCTGCTGGGCTGGCTTTTCTGTGTCATTCTTCTGGCCAGCCCTGGATAAAGACTTACCTGCCACCAAACTGATCAAGAAAGATAAGAAATCAAAGAACAACTTAACATCGCTCCCTATCCATGCAAGTCTCTAATGTACTAGCCACCAAAAAGCCGCTTACATCTCAGGCTTCTAAGACAACTACTAAACAGGTTCCATCTAATGCCCACCCACGTTCTCAATCTCCTGGCTCTCCTGTGTCAACAGGACCTCAATCTTCACCATCTCAGGCTCCAACTAAAACTTCCTCCATTGTGGTGAGCCCTGACCTCTCAAAGTGCAAAAACATCCAATATGAGTGTCAAGAAAATACAGCTGGAGTCATCTATCAAACCGCTGATGGGAGAGATGGGTGGACACCAGTAACTAAAAGAAGAAAGCAGAGGTTGGTCAGGCTTAATACTCTGAGCGAATCTGAAAGTGGATCTGAGCTAGACAACTCATGTACAAGACGCGTCGAATATGAAGAGAGAAAATGGGACACCTGGACTCCAACCCTACCGGATAGGCCCTCCAAATTGGACTCCAATCAAAGTGACACCATATTCTAGCTCTGCTATTGAAAACAGGACTAGGTCAAAAACCTCAGCTAGGAGCATCATTTCGCAACATTAGTTCACTAGCATTATTATTATTATTATTCATTTCTAGCCTCGTACCAGGCCACACCCTCTTTGAGTGTTACACACTAAGAATTGGGAGGGCCTGGCACGTGAGGTCGAACAGTGGTCGAACCGTATCATAGTTGTGACGTAGCCAAACCAAAAAACGTCACTTCCGCTTTGAGAAAAGAGAAATTTTGGCAAAAAACAAGCCCTTGGAGCTCATCACGCTAGCGAGACTACTTGAAGGAAGTTGCTAGCCATTGCCAGTACAGCTCAACGTGGTTTTTCGCCATAATATTCAACTTTCCAAGTAAGTAAAAGGTAATTTTACCAGCTGCTGATCTAGCTAAGACTGTGTAAGTTTGTCAGACAACTTATGATAGTCGAATATATCGTTCAGTGTTTAAAATCAGAGCATAGCTACTGTACGCTATTGCCGTCTTCATTGGTGTCTTTGAACGCCTTGTAAATATCAGAGTTTGGTGGACTGTGCTATCTGCCATTTTTACCGCTGCTTGCCAGGAGAATCCATGGAAATGCTAAAATTTTCTATGCGCTTCTGACGTCATTCACGTGCCATCATATACCAGGCCCTCCCGCTTTTCAATGTGTAACTTGAAGAGCTGGGAGGAGCCTGGGAACGAGGCTAATTCATTTCCACGCCACCATAGGCGCAAAGGGGGGAAAGGGGAACACACACACAATCGTCACAAAAATAAGCAAAGAAAAAATGAGGAGAGAGAGAGAGATCAGAATCAAATTCCAGACTTTGATTTAAATTTGCTACGTAGCCTTGTCCTGTGAGCAACCGGAGCCCAGAACACATCATCGTGGGATTCAATAACAAATCCTGGTACACCATCTCTTTGCTGGTAGTCGAGACTGATGCAATCATCACTGTCAAGGTCACTAGTGCTCACACAGTCACTAGAGTGGACGGCACCAATCTTGACACTTGACCTGCTGACCTTCACTGGAGACCAACTGAAACTACCATCGTCCCGATCAACACAGACTCCAGGGGTATCATTTGCTTCATAGAAAAACATTGGAGGATCTACTTCAGCTGGGCTCAGGTCCGACTCAGGGATGACAAGTTCAGGACTCTGATGGCACAATGTGATGTCAAGAGATTGTTCCACAAGAGAGATTGAGGACTCACCACTACCCACAGACAGGGGAGAAACACAACGAGCTTCATGTCTCAGAGAGGCTGAAGACTCACTACCGCCCTGAGGCAGAGGAGAAGCACAACAGGCTTCAGGAGAGCAGGTCGAATGACTCCGAGACTCACCACAGCACTGAGGCAGGGGAGACACACTATGAGCATCAGGAGAGGCTGAGGCCTCACCACTGCACTGAGACAGCTGAGAACAAGCCTCAGGAGAAGAATGACTCTGAGCATCAGGAACATCACGACTCACAAGCACAGGACTGCTGCTGCAGCAGGTGGTTCAGTTAACTTCTTCCTCCTCTGTCTTCTCATCCTCCTCTTCCTAGACTTGCTAACCAGAGAGTACTTTGCCTCAGCTGAGCCAGAAGAAGTCTCAGAGGGCCAAAAGCAGTCTCCAGGAAGCCTCTGTCAGCAATACACCAGCCTCTTGTATTGAGGCAAGGGCTGGCAGAGGAAAACCAAGCCTCTGGAGGGCCGGGATACAGTTTGCTCATGAATATTCATACATATTTTTTGTCTTTTATTTTTTTCATCTATGTATGTGATGCGCAAGACATTGGCAGCCAGCACAAATCTACACTGTATAACTACTATACAAAGCGAAAACAAACTTGATTCTAATGATGCATGCACAAAATACAATGGTTACAAAACGGTGTGTTCTGGGAAAAATTTTTGTCGGCAAATCATGCACGCAATAAGGCTCTGAACTGAGCTCTGTGGGCTTCTAACGATAGGTAAGTACCTTTCAGGGGGCGACACGAGAAGAAAATAACATAGAAACTTGAAACAGAAGATTTCTGAAAGAGTCTTAGTTGATTGGAGCTTCATTTAGACGATATGGACGCTCAAGACTGAGCGCTAACTAGAAAACTGTGGGTAGGGTTCAAAATTTCTCTTTGTCTCGCCCTACCCATACCTTTGAATAAATGGATAAGACGATCGGTTGAATAAGTCGTGGGCGGCTCAGGCAAAAATTTGCCGACAAAGTCAAAAACTGTGCACTGCAATCATTGAGCTTGCAGAATTTGACCGCAAAGTGCAGCCGCCCACGCAATCAGCATTTTGCGCGGGATATTCATAGAGCTTTGCTAACCAGCTGTGTGGGAGATCGGAAACAAGAAGAACAAGACAAACAAGAAGAATAGTAGCCATAGGCATGTCTATGTGAAGAAAAGGCCATTCTAAATGTGACTAGGTAACAGGAGCACATGTACACCACACACACAAGAAGACACACAATTTGAGCAGGGAAGACTTGAAGGGAGCAGGATTGTGAACTTGGACAAACTTCAGCAGTACACTGAAAGGCTGACACAACACTATTAACTGTGACGGATCGATTGTTTTATGTGGTGAGAGCAGGGATGGTCTTGCGTCTGTCTTGACAGCTGAACGTAGCAATTGTGGAATTAGCCTTAATTTAGAAACATCAAACAAAGTAAAAGGTCCTCTAGGTAAATAAAAGTATAACTACAATAATAGGTTCATCAATAATCCTAGCACCTACATTTGTATAGATGGGAGTGCAACCTTGCTGCAGTATGGGGACAAATGTCTACTGGTGGTGGCCACTCTCAGCTGGAGGAGCAAATGAGTATATTGGGAGTTCCAACAATGACCAAAGCAAGTTTCATTTCAACAGAGAGGAGTATTGGAGAGGCATGGAAGCAAAGCTTGCTAGAATCAATGGCTGAAGCTGGGAGGGAAGAGAAGAAAATTGCAGAGGAAAAAGGAAACTATCACCAGGGCATTCCTGCAATCACGGTCATTGTCGACGGTGGATGGAGCAAACGTTCTCACAAACACTCATATAATGCTAACTCGGGAGTTGGTGTTCTTATTGGGAAAGAAACAAGAAAGCTCCTCTACATTGGCGTGAGAAACAAGTATTGCCATGCTTGTGCAAGAAACATCCCCCGTGATAAGCATGTATGCTTTAGTAATTGGAGTGAGTCAAGTTCTGAAATGGAGACTGACATTATCTTGGAGGGATTTCTTGAAGCTGAGAGAGTACATGGTGTGCGGTACACACAATTCATAGGTGATGGAGATAGTTGTGTGTATTCTACTCTCGTACAAAATGTTCCTGAGTGGGGCCAGGACATCAAAAAGGTGGAATGTGCCAATCATGCTTGCAAATGCTACCGAGGTGCCCTTGAAAAGCTTGTCCAAGACAATCCCTCCTACAAAGGTTCTGGCGGACTCACCAAGAAGATGAAAAAGCGATTAGTTTCTGCTGCTCGATCAGCTATCAGAATGAGGAGCAAGGAGAGTGACAAAAAGAAAGCATTGGCATCCCTCAAACATGACTTGCAAAATGGGCCCCAGCACTGCTTTGGCTTTCATGAGCAATGTAGTCCCGATTTCTGTAAGGCAGCAAAAGACAAGCTCGAAACCTCGCTTTCAAGCCAACCAGTGTGTGTGTGTGTGTGTGTGTGTGTGACAACTATCACATGTACATGTATTACTATTATAATTATACAGATGTTGTTTTTGAAAAAGAGAAAATATGGGAGGAAACAGTTGATGACGACCCAATGACTGAATTGGAAGCAAGACAGGGTGGTCTTACACCAACTAATGTGGACCCTCAACTTTATCATGACATCCAGGTAAAATTGAGCCGACTAATAGGCAAATCGTCTCAGCTGATTGGAAATGAAACAACAAATCTTGCAGAGTGCTGGATGCACATTAGGTCAAAATTTGATGGTGGAAAGGTCATTAATAGATCTCAAAGTGGATCCTGGGAACATCGTTCCATGGGAGCTGGACTTCGGCAAACTTGGGAAAAGAATGGGGACCAAGAGCATGGAAAGAGATGACAAATTCATCTCCGAACAAAATCTTCTCAAGTACAGCAAACCGTTCCGCTAGGATACTGAGCAAAGATAGAAAGAGAAAAGCTACAGATGAAGCCAAAGACCAACGACGAAGAAGCAAGTATGCAAAAAGTGACAACACAACAAAGCTCATAGTAGGCATGACAAAGGAGTTACACCTGATCAAGTTTCAGATGACATTTCTCCAGAGAAACTTGAAGAGTTAAAAGCTAGTTTTTACCAAATGAAAGTGGCAGTCAGTCACAAAAATTGAAGAGCAAACAAGAGCACAAGCTGAAAATGATGAGTGGAAGCGCGAAAGAAGAAAGAGAATTACCGCATCAAGGGCTGGCGGAATAGCAAAGATGAAGAAAACAACAAAGAGAAGCAATAAAGTAAAAGATCTATTGTACAGCACATTTAGAGGGAATGAGGCCACACGTTATGGCTCAGAAATGGAAGATCGAACAATACAACAATATGTCACTTACCAACGAAGTAAATGTCATCCTCATTTGACAGTTAAGAAATGTGGTTTGTTCATACCAGAACACAACAACTGGTTGGCAGGAACTCCAGATGGTGTTGTTCATGATCCGAGTGATGCATCCCATCCCCGAGGCCTAGTAGAGATCAAGAATCCTTTCTCTGTGAGAGACGAAGAAACGAGAGAAGCTTGTAATAGCTCGAACTTTTGTCTGCGGATCGATAAAAAGACAAACAATGTAAGACTAAACCAAAGACACGACTACTACTATCAAGTCCAATGTCAACTGTACTGCACAAACACGCAGTGGTGTGACTTTGTAGTTAGAACAAACAAAGACATTCACATTGAACGTATACACAGAGACGCAAAATGGTGGGGGCTACAACTCTCAAAACTGAGGAAGTTCTACTTTAGTGCTTTATTGCCTGAACTAGCCTGCCCTAGATTTCGATACGGAGGTATCAGGGAACCCACTTCATAATCACAGCATGCACTTTCATTGATATACATTCATTCACTGACAGTCTGTGGCTGTGTCACATAATGTTGTACTACATTCAGACTAGCCAGTTATAATTATCTATAATCCAGTACTCACCTTGATCAGCACCTGAGTTCTCTTGGTCTATATTGAGGTCCAGCTCCTTGTACAAAAATTGACTGGAAACTGGACTGGGGATCCTTGCTAGAAAATAGCTTATGTGTTCCAAGTAGAGTACAAGACCACGAAGCCTTATCACGCATGTAAATAGTAAACCACTAATTAGATTGTACATGCCTGTACATATTAGCATATTCATGAGCAAACTGTATCCCGTAACCTTAAGAGGCCCATCAATCACAAGCACAGAGATCCCGCTTTCAGGGGCAACCGCCATTTTTTTTTTTTTTTTTTTTAGAATGGCGATATTAGTTTAAGGTTGCTGGTTAAGTCCAGTTGACCTTCAGCACATTGTCAAAAAACTGAGTCTTCATTTTTCATCCTGACATGCCACTTTAAATCCATTATGTATCTTGTACGTTGTGTTGTAAAGCAATAATAATAATAATAATAATAATAAATGCAATGATCTGTAGTACTATACCATAGCTTGTACCATGGTTGTAGTCAATTGACCAATCAGATTGCTCAAAATGAGGTTGATAAATCTCATATTCACCCCATGTTTATAAACATGAGGTGGATATCTAGATATTCACCTCCTATGTTCGGTCCAATCAGAACAACAGTATAAGATAGCATTTCCCTCCGGCATATGATTGTCAACACCCCCTCTACCTAGAAGCTATTTATTACACAGTTACGATTGTAGGCCACTCCTTCCATTTTCGCATGATAATATTTTTCGGAAGAATGTGATTACGAGTCAATCACTTAATTAAAATTAAGCATGATTGTTATAGTTAATGGTGATAGATGTACACCCAGAAAAAGTAAACGTAGGAACACATGATGATGACTCGGATAAAGAAATGTGATGATCTACATGAGACTGATTGTCCAATTTTTTCTTCTTAGTAACACTAGTACTCTCATTTTCACTGCTTGTACCACTTGCAGAGTTAAGAACAGTAGACACAACCATTTTCTGTTCATTGCTGATTCGCTTGTATGACCTAACTCCATCAATGCTCCTATGACCAGTATGAGACATGTAATATTTGTACTATGAGTATCTAGTGTGTATGGTAATTGTACTCCTGAGGGCTGTTGTATCCTCAGGAGTACAATTACCATACACACTAGATACTCATAGTACAGATGACTTGTACCATAGTGGTCACTAAATAAACTCAGCTGATGTACCCTAGGGTAAAACCACCATGTACCCTGGCTTGCTCTAGAGTTACTACTGGTGGTTAGCCAGTGTACATGGGATATGTAAACTTAGGCGGTACCTTTGAAGTAAGTGTGCGTTATTCGTAATTCGTGATTATTGAACATTGTTATGTAACTTTTCTTTGTGATCATGTGATGCACCTCGTGCTGAATTTTGAGAAAGAAAGTGAGTATTAATGTCGAAGCATGTGTAAATGAGAACGTTTTGTATCCATATGAATCTTGCTTGTATGATCGCTAACTAGAAAAGAGAAAATTCCTACATGGTCCTTCGAGCCGGATATTGGCGATCTTGGTGGAGCAAAACGTGGTCCTCGACCATTACTAATTAAGAGACATGGCAGAGAGAAAGAAGTTGGTCAGAGCCGCCCACAGAGCAGCGGTGACCTGAGCCACAACAGCAGTGGCAGCCATGATTACCGTGGATCCGACTGCGGAAGTCGATGTAGCAAAACTAAAACAGAAGGAAAGGCTCCTGAAGAGCAAGATGGATCTCCTGAAGGCGCTTGATGCCGAGATACTCGAGGTTGCAGCATGCGGAGGAGCTTGAGGCGGAGGTACAGCAAGCTGATGAATACATAGAGAACATTGAACTAACTGTTGCCCAGATTGGGGATTTTCTTGAGAGGTTGACATCCTCCAAGGCAGCTGCTGATGAGCCGCGTCTACCTCCTACCCACCGACCGTTGATGGAAGAGACTCCGACAGAAGGGTCCGTACATGAATCAGCTCAGGTTGAAGAGTCGAGAGAGCACACGCCCTCAAGCACCCGGCCACCGACGCCCATTTCCGATCCAGAACCTCACACACCTCGTGTAAGGTTACCTAAGTTGTCCCTGAAGAGGTTTAATGGCGATCTCGCCCAATGGGTCACCTTTTGGGATACATTTGAGTCGACGGTGCATGAAAACTCTTCCCTTTCAAGTATTGACAAATTCAATTACTTGAGTACCTTGCTCGAGTCGACAGCAGCGGAAGCCATTTCTGGCCTGACTCGTTCGTCAGCCAACTATGGGGAGGCCATTGCCATACTGAAGAGAAGGTTTGGTAACAAACAACTAATTGTGAACCGGCACATGGATGCTCTGGTTAAACTCGATACAGTGAGTTCACAACATGAGGTGAGGGCACTCAGACGTTTTTACGATGTGGTGGAATCAAACGTGCGAGGCCTCAAGGCACTAGGAGTGCCCCAAGAGTCCTACGGAGCCTTGCTCTCATCGGTCGTCATCAGCAAGCTGCCCTCTGAAATACGTTTAATCGTCAGTCGAGAGATGGATGAAGAGGATTGGGACCTGAAGAAAATGATGGAGGTCATGGAACGGGAGATTCGAGCTAGAGAACGCTCAGGGGTCCTACCATCTCGCCCAAAGGTACCACAGCGAGGCACAACCATGCCCCCCACAGCCAGCTCGTTGCTGACAGAGGCCACCCCACAGGTAACATGTGTCTATTGCAGTGGACCGCATCAATCGGTAGCATGTTCTGCAGTCGGAGACGTTGAATCTCGCAAACAAAGCCTTCGCTCGTCCGGACGTTGCTACGTATGCCTTCGTAGAAATCACATTAGCAGACGATGTCGGTCGAAGATATGCTGCCCTCGATGCAATGGAAGACATCACGAAAGCATTTGTGTTCAATCAAACACTCGCCAAGCACCTGCACAGCCACCAAGCAACACACCACAATCACAAACCAAGCACTCAAGTGCAAACCCTACGTCTTCCCTCCACATCAACTCTCAAACACCGATCCTACTTCAAACAGCCAAGGTACGAGTTGTCGGAAGAGGGAACCCCGACCCTGTCTCAGCCAGGGAAGCGAGAGCGGTGTTGGATCCAGGGAGTCAGCGGTCGTACATCAGTACTGCCTTGAGAGATTCCCTTCAGTTGAAACGAACACGTGTTGAAGCTCTGAACATACGGACGTTCGGGAGAGAGTCTGGCAACCCCATGACGTGTGACGTGGTGGACCTTGGACTCCTTACTCAAGATGGAGGTATGCTGCAGTTGTCTACAGTAGTTGTGCCTTATATCTGCAACCCCATAAGCATTCAACCCATTGCCAGCTGTAAGCTGCTTTACCCCCACATTGACAGCCTTAATTTGGCAGATCCGGGTGAGGCCATGGGTGAGCTTGAGATAGACATACTTGTGGGGTCTGATCACTACTGGGAGATTGTTACCGGGAAAATGGTTAGAATGGAAGGTGGACCTATTGCATTGGAGACCAAGTTAGGTTGGGTATTGTTGGGGCCTGTTTCGGGATTGACACCCACAAATACGACCGCCAATCTAACTCCTTCGAATATCCACACTCTTAACGTTGATGTCCACTTCGAGCCTGAGACCCTAGATCAAGGCCTAAAGCAATTTTGGGAGTTGGAATCGTTAGGTATTCCCAAGAATGAGCAGAGTGTGTATGACATATTTACTCAGCAGATCACTTTTAATGGTGAACGGTACTGTGTCAACCTGCCTTGGAGGGAGGACAATCCTGACTTACCCGACAATCTTACGCTTTGTTGCGACTTGATGGTCTTATGAAGCGATTAAGACAAAACCCCCAGCTGCTGCAACAATACGATTCGGTGATACGGGATCAACTTCAACAAGGGGTTATCGAGATTGTGAGTGAACCTGACGAGCCCCTCGGACCTGTTCACTACCTCCCACATCACCCCGTCGTTAGAGAAGACAAAATCACTACCAAACTCCGCATTGTCTATGATGCCTAAGCGAGGCAAAATGGCCCTTCGCTCAATGACTGCCTGTATACAGGCCCGAAGTCTGGACAGTCCATATTGGACATCCTTCTACGGTTTCGAATTCATAAGGTCGCTGTCGTGAGTGACATTGAGAAGGCATTTCTCATGGTAGAAGTTGCCCAATCAGACAGAGATGCATTGAGATTTTTATGGGTGGCAGATGTGAATGATCCCCACCCAAGGCTGATAGTGTTGCGATTCACAAGAGTGACATTTGGTGTTTCCAGCAGCCCCTTTTTGTTGAACGCGACTATCGACCATCACATGAAGAAGCTTCTACCTGTGGATCCGGAGTTGGTTGACAAGTTTATGCGATCCATCTATGTGGATGATGTAACAGCAGGAGCTCGAGACATTGAGTCAGCTTATCGCTTCTACAGCCAGACCAGAGCTCACCTAGCCAAGGCAGGTTTCAATCTCCGGAAGTTTTCGAGTAATTCAGCAGAGCTGGAACAGATGGTTCAGCAAGACACCCCCAGTCATCGAGACAGCCAGGGAACCTCTATCGAGGAAAGTAACCGACTGGTACTTGATGTTGGCTGGGACGTTGTGAATGACAAGTTGTTCTTTGATGTGAGTCACATCGGTTGTGCCATGAACAAGGCAAACCCAACCAAGCGCAGTGTAATTAGCATTGGAACTAAGTTCTTTGACCCTCTAGGCATCCTCACACCTTTGACGGTGCGGTTTAAGTTGATGTTTCAACGCCTCTGCGAAGCCCAAGTGGAATGGGATGAGGAGATCTACTTGCAGAGTGGGAGAGCTTGAGAATTGATACCCAACATTTTGCACCGATTGCCGTACCACGATGCTATGCCATGAGGACTGTGAGAGCAGAGGAGAAATTCACTCTCAATGGGTTTTGTGATGCGTCACTGAAAGCCTATGCAGCAGCAGTGTACCTTGAATGCCGTGTTGACACAGAGGTAACCCAAGAACTGGTTTGTGCGAAATCCAGAGTTGCTCCACTCAAGAGGGTTACAATTCCAAGACTCGAGTTGTTGTCAGCATTGTTACTCGCTCGTCTAATCACTACTGTGCAAGAAGCATTGAAACCAGACCTGGAGATTACTGCCGTCAACTGTTTCACTGACTCCTTTGTTGGATTCGTGGCACCCATCGTGAGTGGAAGCAGTTTGTCCACAATCGAGTGACTGAGATCCGAAGCCTTGTACCACCCATTCATTGGGAACACTGTCCAGGAGTACAAAATCCAGCAGATGTTCCATCTAGGGGAATCACTGGTGCAGAGTTGCCACAGAAGCTGGAGTTATGGCTCCACAGTCCAAATGGTCTTGAGGATCTGGAGTCCGAGCATTCACAGGATGTTGTCCCCGAAGAGTGTATTGCTGAGCTCAAGAAAAGAGAGACACCTGCAGTGAGTTTGATCGCACACTCCGTTTCACATGACATTTTTCCTCCCCACAATTTTAGTAGTCTCACAAGGCTACTGAGAGTCACCGCATATGTTTTGAAATTTGTCAGAGTCTTGAAGAAGACGCGATGTGCCTCAGTGGGACTCTCTTCTGAGGACTTAGATGCTGCACTTGTGTACTGGATAAGGATGGCCCAGAAGACCCTCCCTCAAGAAAAGGAATTTAACACATGGAGTCATCAGTTCCAGTTGTATCAGGACCATTTAGGCCTGTGGAGATGTGGAGGCCGATTGTCTAACTCAGATGAATCCACACTTGCTAAGCACCCCATCTTTTTGTGTAGAGATCATCATTTCACCCTCCTAATTGTTCGTGATTGTCATGAGCGGACCATGCACGGTGGAGTGAAGTCAACACTTACCGAGGTGCGATCGAGATATTGGATTGTCAAGGGGAGACAGTTCATCAAGAAGATCATCTTCCGGTGTGTGGTGTGCCGTATACACCAAGCAAAGCCTTATCGACCTCCACCTCCACCATCTCTGCCGGCATTCCGAGTACAAGAATCACAACCGTTTGCGAGCACGGGAGTGGATTTTGCAGGGCCGTTGTTTGTGAGAGACACCCCTTCGACCCTTACCAGGAAGGTTTGGATTTGTCTCTATACTTGTGCTACAAGAGCTATACACCCTGACCTGGTTCCTGATCTGAGTGCTCAAGCCTTCATTAGGAGCTTCAAGCGCTTCACAGCAAGAAGAGGATTCCCAAAGAGAATGGTATCCGACAATGCCAAGACTTTCAAGGCAGCGTCTCGAACCATTGCAGCAGCCTTAGAAGGTTCTGAAGCGAAGCAGTTTTACAATTGTATTCACTTGAAGTGGAATTTTAACTTGGAGAGAGCTCCATGGTGGGGTGGGCTATTTGAGAGAATGGTTCAATCTGTCCAGAAATGCTTGAGAAAGACCATTGGTTCGGCTAAACTAACCTACGATGAGCTCCTCACAGCATTGACCGAGTCAGAAGGAATCCTGAATTCCCGGCCACTTACATTTCAGCTGATGACACGGAAGAGCCATTGACGCCGTCCCATCTTCTGACTGGTTTTTGCATTCTAAATCTACCTGACCCTATTCAGGGGGATGACTGCTCAATAGAGGAAGAGCCTGTTGTGACCCAAGGGACACTGACTCGAAGGATGAAACACCTCCGCAAAACAACGAATGACTTTTGGGTCCGATGGAGGTCTGAGTACCTGAGCGAACTTCGTGAAGCCCACCGCTACCAGCAGAATGGCCTTGTGCCCAGCTCCATTAAGTCTGGAGACATTGTCATCGTCCACGATTCTGATTTGCCAAGAGGACTATGGAAGCTTGGCAGAGTGGAACAGACCATCACTGGAATTGATGGTCGAGTGCGTGGGGCAGTAGTAAGGGTCGCCAGCAACAACAAGGTGACCACCTTGAGAAGACCTCTACAGAGACTCTACCCCTTGGAGGTTTCGAGTGCGCTCGAGGAGACTGTCGCTGATGGAGTTGACACTACAGGTGCTATTGAAGAGACTGACAAGATTGAGCTACCAGAACAGGAAGAACCCAAGAGTGGGGCAGAGCCTAATGTCCGCGTACAGAACAAACCACGGAGGAAGGCTCTCAGGGGAGTTAAGGCTGCCTATGCCTTAATTTATTCGAAATTTAAAGTAATGTGTCAATCTCCTAGACGATGGCCTATATTACCATGGCAACACATACAGATGTTCACCAAACTTGCTTCAACATGTTCGTCCAGTTAATTTGGTCATGTGACATGCATATCATGAATAATTAATATTTCTTTAATTCTTATGAATGATTAATTATGCGGTGGTGAATATGGTTGCTATGGCAACCAAATTTTTTTCAGTAAATTGTATAACATTGGAGTATCTCAATCTGCCCTGAAAACCGGGATCCGATATATGCGCATAAAGATATAAGCAGTTTTGTGTACGTAGCACAACAGGTGTGACTGCTTTTTGGTCAATAAATTTATGCGCATATATCGGATCCCTGTTTTCAGGGCAGATTGAGATACTCCAAGGTTAGACGACTCACCAAAAAAATTTGTTTGCCATAGCAACCATATTCACCACCGCATAATTAATTATTCATAAAAATTCAAGAAATCTTAATTATTCATGATATGCATGTCACATGACCAAATTAACTGGACGGACATGTTGAGACAAGTTGAGTGAACATTTGCATTTCTCAAGTGCATTAAGGACCGGGACCAGCAATTTTTGAGTGATATTTTATGCTAAACTAAAGGCTCATATCTCTAAAGCTACAGTACCCATTTACACCAAACCTTTTCTATAATGGAGGGTACCCCCTACTAAGAACATGATGTCATACTAGCCCCGCCCACCATATTTACATGTAGAGATATTGCTTCATCTCTTCAGGTACCTCGAACGGCAAAATTGAAATAGGCGGTAGATAAAACTCTCCGCTAAGCTTATTTCAACTTGCTCAGTAGTCTATAGGACACCAAACTTATATTTAAGGCAGCTGAATTCACCAACAGTGAGTTATCATATAAAAAGCTTAATTTACCATACACAAGAGCCTATATTTATTGTCATAACTCACTTTAGGGGTGATCCATCGCCATGAATATAAGTTTGGTAGCTCTTTATACCCAATAGAGTTCAACTAGCGTAGTACCAAGCCTTGTCAAGCACTTTTTACCTACCGCCTAAAACTCGTCTTGGTTTTTAGCTGACATACGGCCATTATTAGTGGGCGTTGTACAAAGTACTACTGGCGCACGTGATTACCACGTAAAATTTTGCATATTCATTCTTCATTAAGCGCAATGCGCATTAGCGCGTTTAGTCCCAGTCCTTAATGTACCTGAGTTGTTGCCATGGTAATATAGGCAATCGTCTAGGAGACAAACGCATTACTTTAAATTTTGAATAAATTAAGCATAGGCAGCCTTAACTCCCCTGAGCTTACCAGAGAGCACAGGACAAGCTCAAGGTATGGGTCAATGTTCTAAAGGACTAATAATTATTGTTGACAGATGTAACTGAGAGTTAACGTTTGTACTGGAACTTTAAGTGATTGTAATTAGAGTTTGTGGAACAGTATCTGGACTCTTATTTCATTTTTGTCATTGTTGTTGAACAGTTACACTGCCCAACGGGGGGAGTGTGTGCGTTATTCGTAACTCGTGATTATTGCACATTTTTATGTAACTTTTCTTTGTGATCATGTGATGCACCTCATGCTGAATTTTGAGAAAGAAAGTGAGTATTAATGTCGAAGCATGTGTTAATGAGAACGTTTTGTATCCATATGAATCTTGCATGTATGATTGCTAACTAGAAAAGAGAAAATCCTACAAGCTCAGAAACTCTGAAACGGTCAACCCCCAAGCTGAAAACATGATTTATGTCTGACAATTGTATGTGTGTCTTGATAGCTAAAGATGACTTCACTACTGAAGAACTGAACACAGAGAACGACAGGATAGGACAGAACCAGGCACTGATGCAGTGCTTGCAATTTGCAATAGATTCCAAATAACGCCCACTTAAATATGGAAAGGGTCATTAGTCTGGCTAGCTTATGAATAACGTATGAGTTTAAGAAATTAATGGCCGCCATATGGAGAAGGCACTTTTCGCCCTGTATCTAACGACTCAATGAGAGGCACAAAAAAACGATGGCAAAAGCGATTGAAGACAAAGAAACCAAGTTTATTAGTTCAAGAATCAGCTTCTGAAAGCGAGTGGTCTCTGAGAAAACTCTTGCCAACATAGAAGAAGAAGAAGAAGAAGATGGAGAAAATTGGAGGTTTGGCCTAGTTTAGTTTGGTACTTTAGCAATGGTTTAAGGCCATGTTTTTGGGCTCATTAGAAAGAGAAAGAGCTAAATAGTAGCTTAAGAAGCCTTTTAGTGTCAAGCACTCAGTTTTTGCAGAGTCATTCGCGTGAATATTTGTACTGCGCTAATGGGGCATCCGTGCCATTCCTATGTAATGCAGATTCTTTGCAACTGTCGAGCTGTAAGACTGCCTTATAATTATGGCATAGTGTGCTATGTAATTAAATGCAATAAGTTGCGTAATAGTTGACCACGTGGCAGTTCAGTGCTAGTAGTGTCACACAGTAGACTGTGACTAGATTGTTGAAAAGTGTTAAGAACTCTAGAGATAATGGAGCCTAACAGCACTAACTGGTTTGGAGGAATACATCAGGCTGGCTTTTCTGAATGGAGCTATTTTCCTTCAACTCAGTTCAACTACATGGATTTTGGAGGAAGTGGGCAAGCCGCCCAGCCTGTTGAAAACCACTCACTAGCTCCTGTGAAAGAACCCGCTAAGTGTATGTATCAAGTCAAGTTTATTAATCCAAAAAGGAAGAGTGAATTCATGGTGCGCATATGGCATGCAGTATTTCAAGTATCATTTTAAAACACCAGCACAGCTACGTGAAAAACTTAGAGAGTCTTTTCCCAATGATGTCTTAACACAAGTGGACTTCAACATAGGTTATATGGAGGCTAACAACAAACGCTGGATTGTTGAAAGTGAGGACCTTGCTTTAATGTATCTCACACTCAACTCGGGTACACGCATCACACTGTGGTGTGATGGAAGAAGTGTTCAAGATGAAGAAGGTGGCACTGCTCCAAAAAAGAGAAAAGCCGACACATGTAGTGAAAGTTTAGCAGTGGAGAATGCTGAAACAGTATTCAAAGAGCTTAAAGAAAAGCACCCCAAAGTGCCTAATTCAAAGTTAAGACTTTGGGCAAAGATGATTGACAAGGGAAGACATGATGACTATGACAACCCACCTAATATCCCATTGATCACCGGCTCACCATCCACTAGCACAAAGAAAACTACAATGGCAGATGCCCTAGTTACACTGGCAACTGCGATCAAGTCACCTTCGACTCCACAGAAGGCTGCTTGTTCACGTATGGAAGCCGGCAAATTCTATCCTATGAGTGGTGCAAAGTTGCGAAAAAGCTGTTTAGATGACCTCAAGACACTAAAAGAGTTGTTTCAAGATGATGTGAT
>CAXIPT010000044.1:73928-131973 GCA_964030475.1 Tethya wilhelma
GGGGGGGGGGGGGGGGGGGGGGGGGGGGGGGGGGGGGGGGGGGGGGGGGGGGGGGGGGGGGGGGGGGGGGGGGGGGGGGGGGGGGGGGGGGGGGGGGGGTGCAGCTGCAAGGCAACTTCCTTTGCTTATTTCTGGATCNCCCAAGTGGAATGGGATGAGCCGATTGCTGGAGATCTACTTGCAGAGTGGGAGAGCTTGAGAATTGATACCCAACATTTTGCACCGATTGCCGTACCACGATGCTATGCCATGAGGACTGTGAGAGCAGAGGAGAAATTCACTCTCAATGGGTTTTGTGATGCGTCACTGAAAGCCTATGCAGCAGCAGTGTACCTTGAATGCCGTATTGACACAGAGGTAACCCAAGAACTGGTTTGTGCGAAATCCAGAGTTGCTCCACTCAAGAGGGTTACAATTCCAAGACTCGAGTTGTTGTCAGCATTGTTACTCGCTCGTCTAATCACTACTGTGCAAGAAGCATTGAAACCAGACCTGGAGATTACTGCCGTCAACTGTTTCACTGACTCCCAAGTTGCCCTTTGTTGGATTCGTGGCACCCATCGTGAGTGGAAGCAGTTTGTCCACAATCGAGTGACTGAGATCCGAAGCCTTGTACCACCCATTCATTGGGAGCACTGTCCAGGAGTACAAAATCCAGCAGATATTCCATCTAGGGGAATCACTGGTGCAGAGTTGCCACAGAAGCTGGAGTTATGGCTCCACGGTCCAAATGGTCTTGAGGATCTGGAGTCCGAGCATTCACAGGATGTTGTCCCCGAAGAGTGTATTGCTGAGCTCAAGAAAAGAGAGACACCTGCAGTGAGTTTGATCGCACACTCCGTTTCACATGACATTTTTCCTCCCCACAATTTTAGTAGTCTCACGAGGCTACTGAGAGTCACCGCATATGTTTTGAAATTTGTCAGAGTCTTGAAGAAGACGCAATGTGCCTCAGTGGGACTCTCTTCTGAGGACTTAGATGCTGCACTTATGTACTGGATAAGGATGGCCCAGAAGATCCTCCCTCAAGAAAAGGAATTTAACACATGGAGTCATCAGTTCCAGTTGTATCAGGACCATTTAGGCCTGTGGAGATGTGGAGGCCGATTGTCTAACTCAGATGAATCCACACTTGCTAAGCACCCCATCTTTTTGAGTAGAGATCATCATTTCACCCTCCTAATTGTTCGTGATTGTCATGAGCGGACCATGCACGGTGGAGTGAAGTCAACACTTACCGAGGTGCGATCGAGATATTGGATTGTCAAGGGGAGACAGTTCATCAGGAAGATCATCTTCCGGTGTGTGGTGTGCCGTATACACCAAGCAAAGCCTTATCGACCTCCACCTCCACCATCTCTGCCGGCATTCCGAGTACAAGAATCACAACCGTTTGCGAGCACGGGAGTGGATTTTGCAGGGCCGTTGTTTGTGAGAGACGCCCCTTCGACCCCTACCAGGAAGGTTTGGATTTGTCTCTATACTTGTTGTGCTACAAGAGCTATACACCTTGACCTGGTTCCTGATCTGAGTACTCAAGCCTTCATTAGGAGCTTCAAGCGCTTCACAGCAAGAAGAGGATTCCCAAAGAGAATGGTATCCGACAATGCCAAGACTTTCAAGGCAGCGTCTCGAACCATTGCAGCAGCCTTAGAAGGTTCTGAAGCGAAGTAGTTTTACAATCGTATTCACTTGAAGTGGAATTTTAACTTGGAGAGAGCCCCATGGTGGGGTGGGCTATTTGAGAGAATGGTTCAATCTGTCAAGAAATGCTTGAGAAAGACCATTGGTTCGGCTAAACTAACCTACGATGAGCTCCTCACAGCATTGACCGAGTCGGAAGGAATCCTGAATTCCCGGCCACTTACTTACATTTCAGCTGATGACACGGAAGAGCCATTGACGCCGTCCCATCTTCTGACTGGTTTTCGCATTCTAAATCTACCTGACCCTAGTCAGGGGGATGACTGCTCAATAGAGGAAGAGCCTGTTGTGACCCAAGGGACACTGACTCGAAGGATGAAACACCTCCGCAAAACAACGAATGACTTTTGGGTCCGATGGAGGTCTGAGTACCTGAGCGAACTTCGTGAAGCCCACCGCTACCAGCAGAATGGCCTTGTGCCCAGCTCCATTAAGTCTGGAGACATTGTAATCGTCCACGATTCTGATTTGCCAAGAGGACTATGGAAGCTTGGCAGAGTGGAACAGACCATCACTGGGATTGATGGTCGAGTGCGTGGGGCAGTAGTAAGGGTCGCCAGCAACAACAAGGTGACCACCTTGAGAAGACCTCTACAGAGACTCTACCCCTTGGAGGTTTCGAGTGCGCTCGAGGAGACTGTCGCTGATGGAGTTGACACTACAAGTGCTATTGAAGAGACTGACAAGATTGAGCTACCAGAACAAGAAGAACCCAAGAGTGGGGCGGAGCCTAATGTCCGCGGACAGAACAAACCACGGAGGAAGGCTTACCAGAGAGCACAGGACAAGCTCAAGGTATGGGTCGATGTTCTAAAGGACTAATAATTATTGTTGACAGATGTTGTAACTGAGAGTCAACGTTTGTACTGGAACATTTAAGTAGTGTGATTGTAATTAGAGTTTGTGTAACAGTATCTGGACTCTTATTTCATTTTTTGTCATTGTTGTTGCAGTTGCACTGCCCAACGGGGGGAGTGTGTGCGTTATTCGTAATTCGTGATTATTGAACATTGTTATGTAACTTTTCTTTGTGATCATGTGATGCACCTCGTGCTGAATTTTGAGAAAGAAAGTGAGTATTAATGTCGAAGCATGTGTAAATGAGAACGTTTTGTATCCATATGAATCTTGCTTGTATGATCGCTAACTAGAAAAGAGAAAATTCCTACAGTAAGACCTAACTATGGTACAAGATTAGTTACCACTTTGGAACAAGCGTGTAGCAATGGTTACTCGGAGTGAATGGTTTGTTTTGAAACCAGAAATTCCAGCATTTTCACGAACCATTTTGGAGAGTGTGTTGTGTCCGACAAGTACATTTGAATACCACACAACACTCTTGGGCTTACGTAGTGGAATCAAGTAGAAAGTATCAGTGTCTCCTGCAGGACGATGACTAAGGTAGACTTGAAATAAGTGAACAAGACATCTCTGAGGATTGTCGACATTTGCATAGCAAGTAACAGACTTCGGTTTGACTTGGACTGCTGGCCAAGAGTTGGGCATAAAAATGAAGTAGTCATGTGCCACAATTAATTGAGACATCTGATTGGCCCATGGTACAAGCCAGTTATATCACTCGTTTTCGGTGTCTATGGGATATACACAGCCCTTGGGCCATTCGGCCCTCGGTGTGTATATTTTTTATTTTTTTTATTTTTATGTAAACTCTTTAATGCACAATAGAGTGAGCATTAGGACATTTGGCAAATAGCAACTAAATGCTATCCATATCCCATAGACACCTCAAATTCGTGATATAACCTATACTTATTGTTGCATTGGTTCAATCTAATCAGTTGGTTAAGCAGTGGAGTAAACCATAACAAGACAGGCAACTTAAACTGGACTGCTGGCCAAGAGTTGGGCATAAAAAATGAAGTAGTCATGTGCCACAATTAATTGAGACATACATTGTTCCAATGCTTTATAAAGCATTGCCCATTCCTATAATTATACACTGCTTGAAATTTTACCACTTTTTTTTTCAACACTACAGTGTGGAGACTATCAGAGACTGGTTAGTCCCTACAAAAAGCTTAAGTAGCAGCTACAATGCATTTCATTATGCTGGAGGAAGTTAATGCTCATGCGCATAACAATATCACGTGGATAATGACTTTTGAATTCTACCTACAAAGATGGCTGCATTGTAGTACATGAATTTATACACTAAGTTTCAAAGCTTTCTAGTTTTTGTTTAGGGCTATTTGAGATTGAAACGAGTATAAAGGAATGTACTACCCATGAAAAGAACTTACTTTGTGCCGTCAAAGTTGGCTCAACACATTCTGGTTCTCTGAAATCGTTTTCAATTAAGTCAGTTAGGAAGTACGTACGTACATTAGAGAAAAATTGCACTATGGTGGCTTTTCACTAGCGTTCTATACAAGTGCTGAGGAAAGTTTTTGTGAGTTTTAGGCCTTGTATGCAATTGGTAATCTGTCAGTAAGTGCCTCCGAAGGCTTAATTTTGACTAAATTTTTATAGTGGCCAACATTTTGTATGGTGTCTATGGGACAGTCGGCTCATTCCTACTACCGTACGTATGATGAGTAATTTTTCTTTTTTTTTTTTTTTTTTTTTTAAAGTGCCTGCAATCCGCGTTTCAAAAAATGCTTTGATGTTTTTTGATGTGGTCTAATTTCCGGTCACTTGTACGAAGACAACTTCCGGTGCCTCCTCCATATGGCCACCATTAATTTCTACACTCATGCATATTCTAGAAAATTAAAATAATTGTGCGTTATTTGGAACTAAATTAATGCAAGTTGCCTAGAACTATTTTGTGATACCTGGTTGCTCTTCCTAAGAGATGAATCAAAACTTTGATTATCATAATATATACGATTAGAAAGGCAAGTAAATCTCATGAGGCCTAAACTCATGCATTATTCACAGGCTAACGACCCTTTCCATATCCAAGTGCTCATTATTTGGAATCTACTGAGTGCCCCAAGTTCTGTCCTATTTTGTCATTCATTCTCTGTGTTCAGTTCTTCAGTAGGGAAGTTATCTTTAGCTAACCAGACACAAATATAATGGACATAAATCACGTTGAACCTGGGGTTCAGAGTTTCAGCAGTCTGCCGGAATTAAAGGCATGACTGTGTTGGCAAGTTCTCTGCTCAGGCCTTACACTAAGTTCCACTGATATTGTAAACAATTATTCAAAAATATATAACAAACAAGTACAAAAACATTAAAATGTAATGCAAACATAGGAATGGCCAAATTGTAAAAAAGTGAGCAAACAAGATAGGAATGGTTTTCAGATTGAGCGAGTTCATTCCTGTGTCCACAATGTCATTAAGCTAGGGATATGAACATNTGGATTTCGCACAAACCAGTTCTTGGGTTACCTCTGTGTCAACACGGCAGTCAAGGTACACTGCTGCTGCATAGGCTTTCAGTGACGCATCACAAAACCCATTGAGAGTGAATTTCTCCTCTGCTCTCACAGTCCTCATGGCATAGCATCGTGGTACGGCAATCGGTGCAAAATGTTGGGTATCAATTCTCAAGCTCTCCCACTCTGCAAGTAGATCTCCAGCAATCGGCTCATCCCATTCCACTTGGGCCTTGCAGAGGCGTTGA
This sequence comes from Tethya wilhelma, assembly GCA_964030475.1. NCBI lineage: Eukaryota > Metazoa > Porifera > Demospongiae > Tethyida > Tethyidae > Tethya > Tethya wilhelma. The sequence goes on from CAXIPT010000044.1 coordinate 79,230, forward strand.
AACATCAACTTAAACCACACCGTCAAAGGTGTGAGGATGCCTAGAGGGTCAAAGAACTTAGTTCCAATGCTAATTACACTGCGCTTGGTTGGGTTTGCCTCGTTCATGGCTGACTCACATCAAAGAACAACTTGTCATTCACAACGTCCCAGCCAACACCATATACCAGTCGGTTACTTCCCTCAATAGAGGTTCCCTGGCTGTCTCAATGACTGGGGGTGTCTTGCTGAACCATCTGTTCCAGCTCTGCTGAATTACTTGAAAACTTCCGGAGATTGAAACCTGCTTTGGCTAGGTGAGCTCTGGTCTGGCTGTAGAAGCGATAAGCTGACTCAATGTCTCGAGCTCCTGCTGTTACATCATATACATAGATGGATCGCATAAACTTGTCAACCAACTCCGGATCCACAGGTAGAAGTTTCTTCATGTGATGGTCGATAGTCGCGTTTAACAAAAAGGGGCTGCTGGAAACACCAAATGTCACTCTTGTGAATTGCAACACTATCAGCCTTGGGTGGGGATCGTTCACATCTGCCACCCATAAAAATCTCAATGCATCTCTGTCTGACTGGGCAACTTCTACCATGAGAAATGCCTTCTCAATGTCACTCACGACAGCGACCTTATGAATTCGAAACCGTCGAAGGATGTCCAATATGGACTGTCCAGACTTCGGGCCTGTATACAGGCAGTCGTTGAGTGAAGGGCCATCTTGCCTCGCTGAGGCATCATAGACAATGCGGAGTTTAGTAGTGGTTTTGTCTTCTCTAAGGACGGGGTGATGTGGGAGGTAGTGAACAGGTCCGAGGGGCTCATCAGGTTCACTCACAATCTCGATAACCCCTTGTTGAAGTTGATCCCGTATCACCGAATCGTATTGTTGCAGCAGCTGGGGGTTTTGTCTTAATCGCTTCATAAGACCATGCGACAAAGCATAAGATTGTAGGGTAAGTCAGGATTGTCCTCCCTCCAAGGCAGGTTGACACAGTACCGTTCACCATTAAAAGTGATCTGCTGAGTAAATATGTCATACACACTCTGCTCATTCTTGGGAATACCTAACGATTCCAACTCCCAAAATTGCTTTAGGCCTTGATCTAGGGTCTCAGGCTCGAAGTGGACATCAACGTTAAGAGTGTGGATGTTCGAAGGAGTTAGATTGGCGGTCGTATTTGTGGGTGTCAATACCGAAACAGGCCACAGGTAACATGTGTCTATTGCAGTGGACTGCATCAATCGGTAGCATGTTCTGCAGTTGGAGATGTTGAATCTCGTAAACAAAGCTTTCGCTCGTCCGGACGTTGCTACGTATGCCTTCGTAGAAATCACATTAGCAGACGATGTCGGTCGAAGATATGCTGCCCTTGATGCAATAGAAGACATCACAAAAGCATTTGTGTTCAATCAAACACTCGCCAAGCACCTGCACAGCCACCAAGTAACACACCACAATCACAAACCAAGCACTCAAGTGCAAACCCTACGTTTTCCCTCCACATCAACTCTCAAACACCGATCCTACTTCAAACGGCCAAGGTACGAGTTGTCGGAAGAGGGAACCCCGACCCTGTCTCAGCCAGGGAAGCGAGAGCGGTGTTGGATCCAGGGAGTCAGCGGTCGTACATCAGTACTGCCTTGAGATATTCCCTTCAGTTGAAACGAACACGTGTTGAAACTTTGAAACTTTGTTCGGGAGAGAATCTGGCAACCCCATGACGTGTGACGTGGTGGACCTTGGACTCCTTACTCAAGATGGAGGTATGCTGCAGTTGTCTACAGTAGTTTTGCCTTATATCTGCAACCCCATAAGCATTCAACCCATTGCCAGCTGTAAGCTGCTTTACCCCCACATTGACAGCCTTAATTTGGCAGATCCAGGTGAGGCCATGGGTGAGCTTGAGATAGATATACTTGTGGGGTCTGATCACTACTGGGAGATTGTTACCGGGAAAATGGTTAAAATGGAAGGTGGACCTATTGCATTGGAGACCAAGTTAGGTTGGGTATTGTCGGGGGGTGGCCTTTGTCAGCAACGAGTAGGCTGTGGGGGGCCTCGCTGTGGTACCTTTGGGCGAGATGGTAGGACCCCTGAGAGTTCTCTAGCTCGAATCTCCCGTTCCATGACCTCCATCATTTTCTTCAGGTCCCAATCCTCTTCATCCATCTCTCGACTGACGATCAAAAGTATTTCAGAGGGCAGCTTGCTGATGACGACCGATGAGAACAAGGCTCCGTAGGACTCTTGGGGCACTCCTAGCGCCTTGAGGCCTCGCACGTTTGATTCCACCACATGGTAAAAACGTCTGAGTGCCCTCACCTCATGTTGTGAACTCACTGTATCGAGTTTAACCAGAGCATCCATGTGCCGGTTCACAATTAGTTGTTTGTTACCAAACCTTCTCTTTAGTATGGCAATGGCCTCCTCATAGTTGGCTGATGAACGAGTCAGGCCAGAAATGGCTTCCGCTGCTGTCGACTCGAGCAAGGTACTCAAGTAATTGAATTTGTCAATACTTGAAAGGGAACAGTTTTCATGCACCGTCGACTCAAATGTATCCCAAAAGGTGACCCATTGGGCGAGATCGCCATTAAACCTCTTCAGGGACAACTTAGGTAACCTTACACTAGGTGTGTGAGGTGTGTGAGGTTCTGGATCGGAAATGGGCATCGATGGCCGGGTGCTTGAGGGCGTGTGCTCTCTAATGTGAGCTGATTTATGTACGGACCCCTCTGTCGGAGTCTCTTCCATCAACGGTCGGCGGGTAGGAGGCAGACGCGGCTCATCAGCAGCTGCCTTGGAGGATGTCAACCTCTCAAGAAAATCCCCAATCTGGGCAACAGTTAGTTCAATGTTCTCTATGTATTCATCAGCTTGCTGTACCTCCGCCTCAAGCTCCTCCGCTGGTGCAACCTCGAGTATCTCGGCATTAAGCGCCTTCAGGAGATCCATCTTGCTCTTCAGGAGCCTTTCCTTCTGTTTTAGTTTTGCTACATCAACTTCCACAGTCGGATCAGCTGCTTCTGTTGCAGAGATATAGACAGCAATGTCAGCCTCGTTCATTTTTACTTAGTTGCTAACACAGAGGACAGTTGCTATGCTGTGCAACATACCGTAGCAAATATTTATGAGCAAGGCAGCTGCCACTAAAAATTAATTTTTATTTGGTGCTTTCTTTGACTTATAAGCTGACTAATCTCAAAATTTTGCTACAGCACATAGACAGAAAGGTAAGCCAAAGCTTTGTACATGCTTGTCTAATCCAAGCACTTTCATACAATAGCTTTCTACTCATGGATATTGCCTCTCCGATCGCGTACAGGTTATTTTGAGGCTAAGATTAGTTCTTGGAACTTACTGTACCTAGAATCTATCTCATTACTGACAAGCGCTTACCTCCTTGAGTCGATTAGCTGTCTCCTGGGTCTTCTTTCCTAGCTACTCGCTTCTCACTAAATAATTTTAGCCCCCACGTGGCTGGTCATAACTGATGTGAACTAGTTCATTGACCAGCCAGAGAACCGATTATCAGAGATCAATGTATCACCAGAACTCTCAAAGTTTCAAAAACAGATGACTGCTTTTATCTGGGATGTATCTAGACACAAGCGTACAATGGCAACACATATCTTTGTGGTGATGATCAGCAACGAGCTTAGAGACGTGAAGCCTTTTGCCATTCCTATTCAATGTATCCCATATACATCTATGCCCGTGTCTGTACCATCACAAATGTAGTAAAACTCATGACGAATCGTGGAATGGAAGTAATTGGTATGTTCCAAATTGCTTACATGTGTCTTAATTTTCAAGGGGAGCATAACTCAATTCGCAATAATGGCTACACTAGACCTCTCACTGTGTTTCAAATCCGTAGTAATATCAGAAAGAAATATTCCAGACTGTCCAGAACAGCATTGACTGAAATGTTAACACCACAATGTGAGAATACATTGTGCATGTATAATGTAATTATTATGTTACTCTGTTATGTGCACTATAGTGTCATTCATGGGGTTCTTGACAGCCAAAAAGCCACACCCATCACTACCATCATCTTGGCTTACTGAAATATTTGTCTGGCAGCAAGTATATGGAATGGGTTGGAATGAGATTCTACCTAAGTTGAGAGAGAGGTCTGTCCCTGAAGGATATGATTACAACACATGGAAGAAATGTATGTGATGATGTGCATGTATGTGTGACAGTCACACTTTTAAGTGGTATATTTAGAGTCTGACGAAGACATGATGAGGGCAATTCTTGCCCAGTTGGAGTACACACATGTAGTAAGGGAGTATGACCGCGATGGAGTCCCATTTTGCACCTATTTACATGTTCCTGAGAAACATCCTGAAACAGGAGATTTTTTCTATGAGAGAGAGGACCCAGGACATGTCCTAAAGGTAAATTGTACATAAAAGGGGTACTGCAACTTAACTTTATATTGTTAGTATTATAATTTTGTTTACAGAGAATAGCTCAATGTACCAGAAATGGTGGTCCTTCAGGAATCGAACTAGAGAGATTTGTTGAAGCTCTCAGTGACGAATCAGCATGTCTAACATATTCAGCTCTTGTTGGACAAAGAAAGCAGAGTGTCCAAGATGCAGAGTGTATGTTTTCAGAATCTCTTGAAAAGTTTATGACACGAAAAGGATACATCAAAGAAGCTGAATATATTGGTGCTGTTTGTGGATGGAGAAAAGCTTGTGATCAAAGGGGTTTAAGTAAGGCGGAACGAAGTCGTCTTAACAACAACTTTCTCAATTACATACTGGATGACCTAATGCCATGGCATTCTGTTAACCGTGATTTCAGCTTGCTTGAAGTGACCAGGTATTTCAAAATGCTATGAGTACATTATTTTAATAGTTGCATGATTTTTAAGTGGGTGGCACTCGATCCATGGTCAAGTGCCACCCACTGGAGACCATGCAACTACTTTGTTTGCCAATGACCCCCTGTAACCCATAGCTACTCTTGATCTATTGTCACCCCCACCAGTTAGTAACCAGCAATTAGCCTATAAAAACTTTGCAATGACAAACACACACACATGCACACACATGCACACACGCACACGCACACACATGCACACACACGCACACACACACACACTATAGGAGTCTTGATGGCATAAGTGGGTTCACTCGTCAGGTGCTAATGGCCGTAGTTGCAGATATCGAGACTGCTGAGTGGCGTAGACAACAACTATCTATCAAGAACTTGGATCCTGAGCATCCACGTACAAGCACTACGGATGACGTAGAATGTTTTTTTAGTGTTGTCAGAGATGTTGTTGGTAAAGATTTTACTCTGAAACACGTAAAATATGCATGGAGGAAAATTTGTCTCGAGTTTGACAAGAGGCTGGATCCCGATTTGCCATTCTTTTACTTTACCTGGCAACATGACCGTTTTTATGAGGGAGAAAGACCAAATTTCAATGTGTCATCAAAGAAAAAGAAGAGTGGAGTCAGACATCCTCAAAGAGAAATGAGCTCGGTCTTTTCTAGTGGAAGAGCATCTCTACCAGTGAGAGGAAGTATTCATACTAGAGCCCAGTTCCATAATACTCCTGTTACACTGCCTCCCTCCACCTAGTATGCACATTAGCATTGCTGAACATTCTTATGACTGAATTATTTGTACATGTACCTGCATGTACACAATAATTTCATGATCAATTCTTGTTTTTATATTAATATGTACTTTTTCTCATAATAACAATATTAATGATAATGATGACAGTAAAATGAGTTTACATTCATTTAAACTTGGTGCAAAATGTATAACAATTATAACTTTACTTATAATACAAGAGCATAATTTTTTATACAAAAGTACTGCAACTTTTTTTAACAGCATTTGACCATGTGCCTTTACGTGTAATATTGATGCCAACGTAGTACCCAGGACTTTTTTTCCAAAGTTTATACTTTATCCATGAAAATTCGACACAGACAATGTCACCTTTGCTAAATGCATTATGTACATCTTCACATATTTCAGATACAACGTATCCAATAGTGCTCCAAGTTGAGTCAAGTTCACATTGAAATTGTATTGTCTCTTTGTGATATGGATTATTAGGTTCAGGCATCAGCCTTACAGGGACAGTGCTACCATCATCCATCAAATTCTTGCATCTCTTTAGAAGTTGCTGGTACGCCGAGTCTCTAGTAACACCAATACATTTAAATGTAACTGTGCATTCACCACTGGTGTCGCTTTGATCACTGAATGTGCTACTCAAACTTAAAGCATCATCTGGTAATGATAAGTACAAGCCATCTAGGGAGTCTGAGTCACTGTCTGGAACAGATACCAAATCCCATTCCCATATTATCAGAATACCATCTACGACACATCTCAAGTGCCGTACATACACATCTTTACAAAATTCATCTACCTGTAGACATAGATTAAATAATAGAAATTATAACGATTCTACCATAGACTGTTANGCAAGTTTGTGCCAGTTTCAAGCATTAAAGCAATATTTCAGCAATCTGCAGTATTGTGAATCTGAAGATCAACTTGCAGGTAATTACATAGACATTATATTATTGTCATTTAATGCATGCAGTGTTTATATGATTACACCTTTATTTTATTTTTTTTAGATGAATCCCTCTTTGCTAGATTAACCACAAGGTCTACTCTCAGTATGCTACTTGAAGAAGGTGACATTGGCACTTTTGACAAGTCTAAGTTCTACTCGAGTATAAGAGCATATTATGTGACAGCAATGACACATTATGCGCTAGACAACCTTCCAATCAAGGATCTGTTGTTAAAGAATGCCTCATTTGTTGACTTCAAGAGGAAGGATACAGCCAGCTTCACACAAGTTGAGTACTTTGTACAAAGGCATGCTATATATTGGACTAGTTTTTAGTCTAGTTAAAGCCTTAATGTTTGCTATTTGCCTTAAAATGTACGTATGGAAATGTCCTACCATTCGCTTCACCAAATTAACCTTGATCATCTGTTGGAAGAATTTGTTGACTTTCAAATGCTGGATGACCATGACTTACCCCATGCTGTGTGGAGCAAAGCAGCCATTACCTTTGATGAACATGGATGTGCAGAATGGACATCATTTGGCATTATATTTCAACTATGAAATCACCAGATAGTTCTCCTCGCTTTCGCCGACTGTGTCAGGTAGCTCATCTAGTTTTAATTATTCCCCATTCAAATGCCCAGGAAGAGCGTATTTTTTCAATGGTACGGAAAAACAAAACTTCATTTAGACCTAGTTTGGACCCTAAAGGGACTCTTTCAAGCATTTTGACAGTAAAGCTATCAAGTACTACCAACTCTCATGCATATGAACCTTCCAAAGAAGTCTTAGTTAAGGCAAAGTCTGCCACTTGGGAGTACAATAAAGCACATGCAAGAAAGAAATAACTTGGAACAGTAAATAACTGATTATTTCGCTCTGTTTTATTCTTATTTGTTTTTGTTCTGGTTCAGTTTCTGTTCAATAATTATGATCTCACTCCTATCAGTAATCTCACACCTTAGGTAATAGTTTCTCACTCTTCATGTTGGCAGCTATGGGAAAAGGCGGGGTCTAGGACTCGACTATACAGGTTCTTGCGGGTATTAATGGTTACATATTCTTTGGACTCTTCATTCGAGTGACAATTGAAGATAAGCTTGTGCCAAATCCAATCTAGAAAAATGCAGCCAAACTAGCTAGTAGTTCATCTACCTTGGGTAGGGGATAGGAATCAGTTTCACAATGCTGATCAATAGTGGCTCTAAAATCACCACAAGTTCTTATTTTACCATTCTCTTTTACTATGGGTACAATTGGTTCAGCCCAATTGGAAAAGGTTACTATTCCCAGGCTTTCAAGCTTGTCTAACTCCTCTTCCACTTTCCCCCTTAAAGATAGGGGAACTGGCCTTGCTTTGTAAAATTTAGGTTCAGCTTGTTTATCAACATTCAAATGCACCCTTGTTCCTTGTAAACAACCCAGTCCATCACTGAACACTGACTGGTATCTTTGTACGACTTCTTCAATTGACTGTTCCCCTTCACTGAGGTCATGAATATCAGTATGCTCAATAGTGACCTCCAGGACTTGGTCTGGACCCTCCTCAACTATAACTATAACTCACGCTTTCTCTTACCACAGGTCACGTCCACCTGCACCTTTCCAAACACAGGTATGGATTCTCCACTGTAACTCTTTAGCTTCAGTTTCAGTTCTTTGATGTGGTTCTGTTGAGCAATCCTGTGGTAAGTCTTCTTTGTAATTACTGATACTGCTGCTGCAGTGTCCAGCTCCATCTCTACTGGTACACTATTAACTAACACACTCCTACATGTAGATGGGAGTATTTGTTTCTGAATCTTTTACTGCAAACATGGAGTATGTTGTATCTTCCCTTTCAGTTTCAGTTTCACTTTCATCACTGACCATCCCTACATAATTGTTCTAGGGTTGTTTCTTTGACTTGGCCTTAGACTGACTCACTTTTGCCAATTAAGTGACCTCTCTTCCTGCATACATGGCAAACCTTCTTCTTGTGCGTGGCCAATACACCTGTAGCTCTCAATAATTTTGGAGGGTTTCTCTTCTTGGGCCACACCTCCCTTGGGATGCCGGAACTTCGTGTACATCGCAATCTACTGGTGGTGGCTGTTGCCTTGTTTGTAGCTGTTGAGCATCCTCCTCTGCCGTTGCATGGCTTGACCAATGCCCTTTGATACGTTGTGTTTTTTTCTTCCAGCAGCCAGTTAGTAATGCATTGATGTCTTATTCCACATACCAACCTATCTTGAAGCATATCAGAGACTTTCACCATAGTTGCAGTGTTTGCAAAGCTGCAACATATGTCGCGATGGATTCTCTGTCTCCCCGAACACGAGTATTAAACTTGTATCTTTGAATTGTTACTGAAGGCATAGGGTCATAGTGAGCTTTGACTAGCCTCACAATGTCAGCGTATGACTTCCTGTCCAACTTGGCTCCAACCAAGTTTCGAATCAGCTTGTAAGTGGCAGCCCCACAAACGGCCAGAAAGAAGTATGGAATGTTTCATTGCTCCATCTGTCACTCCATTAGCAATGAAGTAGTAGGTAGCTTGTCCAGTCCTCTTTCGTAGGGTCAAACTCTGCCACAGTCCTATGAGTTGCCATTTGACCTCGTCGTGAATGTGATATTCGTGAGAACCTCCACACAACTAACTCACTTCACAAAACTTTGAAGAAGATAAACATGAACATGCATGCACTATATGTACTATTAATGATGTAATAAAATATTACATACATCACTTCCTGTACTTAGTGTTCAATCCAGTTATTACAACCTCAAGAGAATTTTCAAGTATTGAAAAAAGTAAATTTTCACAAAAGTGTTTCCTTTGTGCTTAAAAATGTTTTCTAGGTAAAATAAATGATTTTTAACAAAAGTGCACTTTTTGGTCGTAAAAATTGTCTGAGTCCATTGTCAGTTAATAAGATTAAGTTATTTTTCTGTTCCGTGAGAAAATTTTGTTTTTCACAAACAATGTTTTTTACCTCAACAGTTTCAAGTATTGAAAAAAGTAAATTTTCACCGAAGTGTTTCTTTTGTGCTAGAAAATGCTTTCTAGGCAAAATAGACGCTTTTTGTCAAAAGTGGACTTTCTGGTACCGATCTTTGCATGGCATCAATAATCGGCAGCTATGAACAAAACACACGACTTTTCACAAACTAGCTAATAGTTACCTAAGAGTGTATCAGCCTGCAAAAAACTCGAAAGAATCAGTTGCTTGTAGATTGCGAGAAGTGAGCTGCCGAATGTTCCGATCTTTGGCAACCAGATATTCAACTTTGTCTATGGATTTTGGCAAGCGTTGAAGCAACCAAGAGCAACCAAACTCTTTGGTGTAACTCTAATTAATGAACACTACCTAGAGGCAGAGCTGTATTAGCTGCAGGCTACTCCATGTGCGTTAATGACCGGGATCAGCAATTTTGAGGGATATTTTATGCTAAACTAAAGGCTCAAAACAAGTAAAAAAAAACATTGGAAATGTAATGAAACAGGAATGGCTAAATTCGTAAAAAGAACGCAAACAAGATGGAGGCTATTAGAGTGTGTGCAGAGTTCTTCCTGTATGGGCTGCATTTAGCAATCTCCTTATTGAGTCTCTCATTTTGCCCACAGGAAGAATTCCTTACACACTCTAATAGCCATTCCATCTTGTTTGCGTTCTTTTTACGAATTTAGCCATTCCTGTTACATTTCCAATGGTTTTTTTTACTTGTTTGTTCTCATTTTTCCATAATTCTACAAATCATGTTTGAGTTGGTGTGTGTAGCTAGCTACCTCTTTAGGGCCTGAATTGATTATGCATATATAATTAGAAATTATGAATAATCAATTAACCTTACATTTTTGTTTTTGCTTAAGCCTATGCAACTCTCTCTTGTAGCTAGTTCAGCTTAGCGATGATTGTACTAAGGCATAGCTATATCAGTTCTGTTCTTGGCTTGCTTTTATTAACTTCAAAAGCTTGCAAAAACGGAAGCGGTCAAAGTTCGCCAAATGACCTGCATACTTTTGGCTTTTTTTCTAGCTTGAAGAGCAGGACTGCAAAAGTGCTTGCATACAGGTATAGCTTAAGCCCCCCTGCACCTCCATAGCTAGCGTCAAGCTTTCCCTGCAAAGCACTAAGAAAAAAACGTGAGTTTAAACTGACAGTCTCGATCTTTACCGCGATCGCAACCTTTGAACTTTGAAGCCTATATCTCTCCACCTACTAATCAGACCTGACTCTAACTTGGTAATTTAATAGAGCGCTATCTTACCTAACTGCATAGCAAGTCTAAAGCCCATAGCTCAAACGCTATCCCTATAAAATAATAAATGCGAAAAATTGCAGATTACGCAATCGTAGAATACGCGCGTGCGACTTTTGGCGCTGTGGGCCCTAAAGAGCTACTGAGCGGCTAGTAGTCTGGCAAGCTAGGCTACTGAGCCAGTGGGCTGCTCAGTGAGTATTTAAGTTGTGGCAGTAGCCTGCTTGATACTGAAGTGAAACACACATCTCAGTCATTTGGAGGCAGGAGCTGTATCATAAGATTTACTTGCCTTTCTATATGTTAAAGTCGTGATTTCATCTCTTAAGAAGAGCAACCACGCATCACAGAATAGTTCCAGGCAACTTGCATTTAATTCCAAATAACGCACACTTTTGTATGTGGAAAGGGTCGTCGATTCGAATGTTCTAGAAGCTAAAGAATTATGCATGAGTGTAGAAATTAATGGCGGCCATATGGAGGAGGCCTTGTATCTATTCTATTAGAGGTGCTAATAACCGATGGCAAAAGCGACTGTCTCGGAAGAAACTAAGTTTGTACGTTCAAGAATCAACTTCTAAAAGTGAATAGTCTCTGAGAAAAGTTGAGCCAAGATAGGAGAAGGAGAAGGAGAAGGAGAAGAAGAATTGAAGATGGAGAAAATTGGAGGTTTGGCATGTTTGTGTTTGTTACTTTAGCAATGGTTTTAGGCCATGTTTTTGGGCTCATTAGAAAGAGAAAGAGCTAAATAGTAGCTTAAGAAGCCTTTTAGTGCCAAGCGCTCAGTTTTTGCAGAGTTATTCGCGTGAATATTTGTATTGCGCTAATGGGCCATCCGTGTCATTCCTGTGTACCCAGTACTACTGTACTGGGAATATCTCTAAAGCTAAAGTACCCATTTACACTAAATCTTATCTATAATGAAGGGTACCCCCTACAAAGCACATGACGTCATAATATTAGCCCCGTCAACAATATTTACATGTAGAGATATGGCTTCATCTCTTCAGGTACCTCGAAGGACAAAATTGAACTAGGCGGTACATGCTTATTTCAACTTGCTCAGTATAGTCTATAGGATCTAAACAAACACCAAACTTATATTCAAGGCAGCTGAATTGACCAACGGTGAGTTATCATATAAAAACTTAATTTACCATACACAAGAGCCTATATTTATTGTAATAACTCACTTAAGCGGTGATCCATAGCCATGAATATAAGTTTGGTAGCTCTTTATACCCAATAGAATTCAACTAGCATAGTACCAAGCCTTGTCAAGCACTTTTTACTTACTGCCTAAAACTCATCTTGGTTTTTAGCTAACATACAGCCATTATTAGTGTACAAAGTACTACTGGCGCACGTGATCACCACAAAAATTTGCATATTCATTCCTCATTAAGTGTTATGCACGTTAGCGCGTTTCAGTCCTTAATGTACCTGAGTATGCCCCCCCATGGGTTAGGACATGACAATACTCTGGCCACTCCTCCTTCTTAGGTGTGACCAAGCGCACCTTTTTTTTTTTTTTTTTTTAAAGTGCTCCTCCGGGTTTACCACAATTGTAGCTAATGAGGGCCTGCAAATAGCCTAGGGCTAATAAACGCAGGTCCCCCGGTACCGACGACTTTACAACCCCTCCGAAGGATGCGGTGAAATTCACCTCCTCATTTTTTGGGGTAAAGCTGAGTTAACTCCTAGGCAGAGCTCGAAAGAGAAAATGGGAAACAAATACCTGTGGCACTGGAGGGACTCGAACCACCTACCCATGGGTTGGGAGTCAGAGTCAATGGTGAACAAGCCACCAGGTGACCTGCCTCCTGTGTACAAGGCCAGAGGAGGTGCGACAACCGTACCTCATTGCTGAGTTAGCATTTTACTAATTGCCAATTACCACATTCCTATCATGTGACACCAACTATCCACGTGGTGGAGCCAGAGAGAGCAGAGCGCAAGTAAGACAGAGTAAGATGGCTAGTCTCGCTGGGGATGCTAGTACACCTGCAGCACCTGTCCCTGTGATTAGTGATGGAATATATTGTCGGTGAAAACTGAGTTTCATTATAGAATTCCAAGTTTTTCAGTGATTTACGACAGGTAACTATTCAAATTGAAGATTCTGACCGAAAAGTGTACATATACGATGGATCTTTTATAAGTGAAGCCCATGCAACTCTGCATACACCATGTTGTATAATTCTCAAGTGTCACTGCTCTGTACCAGTAAGTTTAGTAAAAGTGATGGATAACTAATTAAATGCATAATAATGTTAACAGTCTATGGTAGAATCGTTATAATTACTATTATTTTATCTATGTCTACAGGTAGATGAATTCTGTAAAGATGTGTATGTACGGCACTTGAGATGTGTCGGAGATGGTATTCTGATAATATGGGAATGGGATTTGGTATCTGTTCCAGACAGTGACTCAGACTCCCTAGATGGCTTGTACTCATTCCCAGTACGGTAGTACTAGGTACACAGGAATGGCACGGATGGCCCATTACCGCAATACAAATATTCANTGTTGACTTAATAGTTTATCCACTCTACTTGACTCTGCAAAATGACTTTAACTTGCTTCAAGTTCAGGAACAGCTTTTAGCCTCAAAACTCCACATGCAACGCTTTAAACTTAGGTGCCCGAATTACCCCACGCTCCCATTTTTCGCAAAAATTAAACTAGATGACTTATTCGGTCTCCACAGCCATAACTACGGTAGCATGCAGATTGTTTTAGCTGCTGCAGATACTGTATATAGTAAGTTATTATTGTGTAGCTTAGCTTCAGGTTCAGTGTATTTACTTCTGGAGGTCGCGTATCACTCCAATGCTGTCACAGAGTATGATCCTCATGTATTGATCCCGAGCACCTCATTTACGGCGGATCCCAGCTAAAGTTTTATTAATGAAGTCAGGGCATATCCCTCCCGCTTTTCAAAGGGGGTTTAGTAATCCCAATTCCCAAAAGTCAGCACAAGGATCTTACTAATCCCTCAAATTATAGAGGCATCACCTTGCTCTGGAATGTCAGTAAGATTCTATAAAAGCTTATTCTACTAAGAATCTCCCAGCAGGAAAATCCTCTGGTACTAAACCCATTGCAAGGTGGATTCCAACCAAATCACAGTTGTCTGCACACTGCTTCAAGAAGCCATTGACTCTATCAGAGACACAGGAAAGAAAGCATATGTAGCCTTTCTAGACGTGAAAAAGGCATTTGATACGAAGGCAAGCTAGTAAAATTATATCAAAAAGGCGTCCGAGGCTCTATCTGGAAGGTAATAAAAAATCTTTACCAATCTTCTCGCAGCTCTGTCCTATGGAACAGTAAGACATCTGCCTCATTTCCTATCCGGCAAGGTGGTGTTCTGTCGCCTTTTGTTTATTGCCTGTTTGTAGATAAATTTTTAGATATTTTATCCAAGTCTGGTTTTGGGGCAAGAATCAATGACATCTATTGTGGAGCTCCTATGTATGCTGATGCAGTGGCATAGCCAAACCAGGGCCTACCAGGGCCTGTGCCCTACCATTAGTTCACTGTGCCCTACCAAATTACCAATCAGCTGGCAGTCTGTTCATTCAGCATAAACTCAAAAGCAACAAGACTGTAATATTAATGGCTGGGAAGGATAACTGACACTTATAATGACTGATGTAGTAAGTTCAGACTGCTCAGAACTTTTAAAATGGCATTTTCAATGCCAAATTCTCTAAATTTCCCAGTGAAATAAAACGGTAAAGGTCATCTAGCAAAAAAGGACGTACCTCAATTGCTTCAGTGCCCTACCAACTGTTAGTGTCTAGCTACGTCACTGTGCTGATGACCTAGTCCTCATTGCTAGCTCCCCCGAAGAACTCCAAGCTATGCTTAAGATCGTTGAATCCTATGCAAGGAATTGGCATTACAAGCTGAATGCCGAGAAGTCTGCAGTAATGGTCTTGGGTGAGTCCACAGCCTCTAGAACTGCAAACAGGAGAACCAATGCGTTGTATGCTGCAGGACTCCTTGCATACACTGTTAAAGCTGCATGTGAACACATGTTTGAATTTACTTAATTATACTTTCAAGTATACAATTGAATTGATAAATATCACACACACACACACACACACACATACACATACCAATTCTTATGGTTATCATACTCCAGCAATTTCCTTTACTTCCAGTGTCTATATAAGTAGAGTCAGTGTAATATTTTTACTTACCTAAATGATTATAATATATATGCAAGTAAACTTACAGTTTTTTGATTGATCCTTTACGAACTGTTGTCTTTTAGTGACATCCTGGCGCCATATATCCCAAATAATATTTGCTTTTCCTGTATTATTATCAATATCATTATAAAATAATTATGATACGTTCATTCAAACAAATGTATACCAGCTAAATCTGCTTCAGACATAATTTTTTCCAGTTTTTTCTTAGATGTTCCTTGAATTTGTGATACAAGACGTAATAGATCTTCGTTAGTAGCTGTACTAAAATCCACATCATACTTTCTAACTTTCTTCTCTATTTGCTTCAAATACTTATTCTGTTTCCTTACATTTTATGCTTTGTGGGCTTTCGAACGTGGAGTGAGAAACTTTTCAGGATATCGACTATTTGCTGCAGTACGCTTTTTACTCGTAGATGGTGACACTGTAGACTTCTTTTTTAGCATGTCTCTGAGATGATAATTCAACAGAGAGCATTTTGAGCACATAGATAGATTGTCTCGTCTAAGTTTATTTCGTGGTTGGAACCACATTAAGCATTCAGTATGATCCATACGGTTCATCAAGGGACCCCATTTTCGAAGACTCTTACTCTCAAATAACAACTGATCGTTCAAATCTTGTGGCAAACCAAGACAAAGACAATAGCCACTTTCAGGTAATAGGCTCTTGACCAACCTGAATAGTTGATCTTCATTGCCATCTAGATTAAAACTTTGACATTTGTGACCGAATTTCGTAGAACTGACCGGATGTAGTAATATGCGAATTTTGAGATAGTGCTAGCATTGTAATCTACGTCATTGCAGCTAGATATTTTCCAAATTTGAAGCGGCTAGGTGCTATAGTTTTGGAGATATGAGCTCAAATATACCGACCGTTCATTCCAATTTTACTCGCTAAAATCGTGAGCGAATACGTTGCTAAGCGCAAGTACACAAACTCCGTATACTATCCGTGCAACAAACAATTTTATGATTGTGGTACAATTTTAGTGTAGTATCAGAATATGCATGAAGTTAGTTGAACCTTTTTAAAGACACAGAAGACCAGGGAGCCTTCCAGGAGGATTCACCAAGAAAGTAAGTAAGTCTACTAAGTAGAACAATGTAGCTGGGTGGGCTGTAACTAGAGTAACTAAGCTATAAATGGCGCAGAAATAATCGCTGAATATTAATGCATGCATCTATAGCTATTCTAACTGTAGGAAACAGTTTAGCTAATACTTATTACCCATAATAAGAAGCTTCTTTTCCCCACAAATTTCATTGCAAATTTATTATACACAATGTACAATACATTCATTTATTATTATGCACAGATTCTGCAACACTGTGGGCCATCTTCTGATCATCTGGAAGAGATTTCTTTCTGCTAGAAGTGTTTAGTTCATGAACAATGCATTGTTTTTTGTTGCACATTAAATATGCAAGATTATAATGAGATGCACAGCAGCATGTACTTATCAGAATAATTAATCAATGAACATGGCAATGCAACCCGTGACGGGTGAGAAGCTAGCCATGGCTGACATAGCTGCATTCAAACGCTTATATCTCAGCAATAGAAGCAGCCCCACCCGTAAAATCACGTCTGCAGCTCGCCAAGGTGTGCCCCTCCCCATTGGTGCAAAAAAAATTAATTTTGCGCATGCGTCGCGAATTACACTACAATCGCCGATTACTACAAATATAGTTTTACTACATCTGGTCGGTTTTCTAAAATTGGGTCACATTTCTGGAAATGAACTTGTAAGTGACAATTCAGTGCTGTTGGTGTCTTTTCTATGAGTACTCTTGGGTTTGGACTAGGCAGTTGAAATGGATTAGAACAAGTAAAAGGTCCATTGAACATAATCCATTGGGTTTCACCAGACATCAAATAGTCAACTCTTATTCCTGGATATTTCAGTTTTACATCTTTTATTATTGGGTCTAAAAGCTATTCCAGATTTCATCATTCAGAGTTGTCCTAGGCTGTGACAGAGGTGCATCACATAGCTGTGTTGCTGGCAATGTAATGTGGGTTGTTGCTACAATCATGTAAATTATACAGTGTATGTCACAACTATTGATCAACGCATACCTTCTCTGACAGATCTTTTTCAGGGCTTATAACTCTTCCTTTTGGGCTACCTACCAGCTTGAAAGTGGCCATATTGGCTGCCAATTTTGTAGTGTGCTCTTTGTCTAGCGTTGATGATACCACTTCTTTAGTGGATTTTATCACTAAGTAACAACGTCTCTTGGCACCTTGTCCATCAATAGAACTAGTGGCTAGTCTCTTTCTTCCACGTGTAACCTCCATTTTGTGAACACTTAGAGTTTCCACTAAAATACTGATATTTACACAAAGTAGATCTAGTAGTAGTGTGGTCATGAGGTAACCACAGAAACCTTACCAGTACATGCACCACTTAGACAGCACTTAGACTGAACACTTAGCATTAATTACAGGACTTCACATATATATGTGACCAAATTTTGGAAAACCGACCAGATGTAGTAATATGCGAATTTTGAGATAGCGCTTGCATTGTAATCTACGTCATTGCAGCTAGCTATTTTCCAAATTTGAAGCGGCTAGGCGCTATATTTGGAGATATGAGCTCAAATATACCGACCGTTCATTCCAATTTTACTCGCTAAAATCGTGAGTGAATACGTTGCTAAGCGCGAGTACACAAACTCCGTATACTATCCGTGTTACAAACAATTTATGTTTGTGGTACAATTTTAGTGTAGTATCAGAATATGCATGAAGTTAGTTGAAGCGTTTGTTAAAACTTACTTTATGAGCCTATTTAAAGACAGGGAGCCTTCCAGGAGGATTCATTAAGGAGGTAAGTAAGTCTACTAAGTAGAATAATGTAGCGGGTGGGCTGTAACTAGAGTAACTAAGCTATAAATGGCGCAGAAANAACTAGAGTAACTAAGCTATAAATGGCGCAGAAATAAGCGCCCAATATTAATACATGCATCTATAGCTATTCTAACCGTAGGAAACAGTTTAGCTAATACTTATTGCCCATAATAAGAAGCGCTTAGCTTCTTTCCCCCACAAACTTCATTGCAAATTTATTATACACAATATACAATACATTCATTCATTATTATGCACAGATAAACAGCTCCTGGCATAGCCCAGCGATTCTGCAACACTGTGGGCCATCTTCTGATCATCTGGAAGAGATTTCTTTCTGCTAGAAGGGTTTAGTTCATGAACAATGCATTGTTTTTTGTTGCACATTAAATATGCAAGATTATAATGAGATGCACAGCAGCAGCTGCATCATGTACTTATTAATCAATGAACATGGCAACGCATGGCTGACATAGCTGCATTCAAACGCTTATATCTCAGCAATAGAAGCAGCCCCACCCGTATAATCACGTCTGCAGCTCGCCAAGGTGTGCCCCTCCCCATTGGTGCAAAAAAATTAATTTCGCGCGCGCGTCGCAAATTACACTACAATCGCCGATTACTACAAATAAAGTTTTACTACATCTGGTCGGTTTTCCAAAATTGGGTCACATATGTGGAAATAATACAACTTTTTTTACGAGATGTAAAACACATTGTTAATCGCTCCTTTGGGCCTACGGCCCTCATGAGCGCCTGGTTTGGGCCATAGAGCTGCCATTCTTCAGATAATCTAGTAATAGACAAACAGACAGACACACACACACACACACACACACACAAAACGACTACCGTAACCCTCTGCACGCGCTGAGGCATAATAACACATTGTATAATTGTGACCTGTCAAGGGAAAACGTGCCGGTTAGGAAATTATTGTTTTTGGAGTAAAATGCGGTTTTAGTTTAATTCGCGTCTTTGTACAATTTTTTTTTTCTTGCACGGATGTGCTGCGCTACATCTCAGCATGCTCCATGCAAAATTTGAGGGGTGGAGCTGCTTCTATTGCAGAGATATCGACAGCAATGTCAGCCTCGCTCATTTTTACTTAGTTGCTAACACGGAGGACGGTTACTATGCTGTGCAACAAACCGTAGCGAATATTTATGAGCAGGGCAGCTGCCACTAAAAATGAATTGTTATTTGGTGTTCTCTTTGGCTTGTAAGCTTACTAATCTCAAAATTTTGCCACAGCACATAGACAGAAAGGTAAGACAAAGCTTTGTACATACTTGTCTAATCCAAGCGCTTCCATACAGTAGCTTTCTACCCATAGGTATTGCCTCTCCCAGTACGGCGATCGCGTACCGGTTATTTTGAGGCTTGTATTAGTTCTTGGAACTTACGGTACCTAGAATCTATCTCTTTACTAACCTCCGTGAGTCGATTAGCCATCTCCTGGGTCTTCTTTCCTAGCTTTAATAATTTTAGCCTCCACGTGGTTGGCTGTGGTAATATTCAGCATGTACTGTACATGATCTAATTATGATACGGAGAGTATACGGACCGCCCATAGTTTACCTAGCAACAACTTTACAACTGTTTTTCTAGGAAGCCATGAGTGGAGGCAGGGCTGCTTGCAAGAGCTGTATCTGGAAAACTACTTGAGCTATGCGCATCAAATTTTGATATGCGCTTCCTGGAATAGCTAACTCAAAATTCGCAGACTTTCCTAACCGGCACGTTTTCCTTTGACAGGTCACAATTATTAAAACAACCTTTTTGATATGGAGTGAAGGAAATTCAGTTATCCGAGCTAGGCGGTCTTTCGAAACTATTGCTTTTGTAGCATTTAAGTGTGAGATTGAAGACACGAGTGAGAACTAGAATTTAGACTCGAATATCACGTACAGGAACTTAAAGAGAAGTTGTATTTCACAAGTACTCGAGTTGAGTCAGCTGAAGAGCAAACAATTTACAACTTTTTTGTCAAATCACGCAACTACACAACTAATTTTGTATTTTCGTAACGTCTCCGTAAATTTTATCTAATACTGAACGGATACTCTTGTTCAGAATCCGGACTGTGGGGCAGAGATCAGTATCGTAACTGAAAATCTGATTTGATAATGAACAGGTTTACAGAGCTGTATCTTGATACAAACAGTATCACAAAAGAAAAACACGACAATATCACAAGACTAGTAAGCAACTGAACACTTTTACTCTAGCTATAGGCTAGATTATTTAAGTACTATTAATACTCTACTTGCTGTTATACATAAGTTGAGCTGGGGGAGGGGTGTGTATGTCCACAATATCTTTCAATGAAAAATCAATTGCAAATGTAATATATAAGAACTGTAAACTATTTCCCTTGATGTCACTTCCTGTCGTTTCACAATTTTAGAAGAAACTTTTTCGATCATTTTACACCACTCGTGCATCAAAGTACACATCTTTGTTGATGGATGTGCTAGAGATGATGTCAAAATTCTGTGTTGGTGTCAGAAGTTGGCATTGGTGATGAAATTTCCACCCAGTTGAATGTACTCCAGTCTCTGAAGCAGACAGTACTGTCTACCCCCAATAGGAGTGTGGACACAAGATAGTAAATGGTAAATTGGCATTGGCTGGAAAGGAAACAAACACAACATGATAAAACGTTATGCTTATTTGTGTACAGAAGATACACTTGCTCTGAGTCCAACTGCAGATTTACATAGCTCTCATTTGGAAGCAGTTTACCATCAGAAGAAACTACCCCTCCACATTCTACAATAGCATCCTCTAGAGATGAAATTATTCCTTCACTGATGTTCACTTCATACTCTCCTGTAGCCACCAACAATTGTATTGTTGCTTTTTCTTTCCCCACAGGTGTGACTGTATACTCAAGGAGAGCCTTGGTGTTTATTGTTCGGTACTAGAGAGCCTTGGTGTTCCTTGCTCAGTACTATAAGTAAATTTGTTTACACGATTGTTTTTTTTTGTCACTGAATCAGTATATAATAATAATTATATGCATATACCTTTCTTAGTGTTCCTGGTTTGTACATCCTCTTGTGTGCATTAACCTCCTTGGCAAACTTCCCGAAATACTGTTGTACAGCACTGGATTTGTACAATTCCACTAAACCCTGGCCACAACTGAAGAAATTACAAGTGAAGGTAATGTGAACTTGTATAGTAAGTTAGTTACCTTTGATCATCCCCTTTGTTTCCTCCACATATATATCGAATGTGTTCTAAATAGGCAAAAATGGTGCCATGTCACAACTAGGAGCTCTTTTGTTGGCGTAAAAGTTGTCTGACTGTACCAAGCTGTTGAAGGATTCACATCTGATAGTGTATACTTGTGTAGGTTTAATAAATAAAATCTTTATGGCTCATGGTATTGTAATCTCAGTTACCTCTCAGTGTAAATGACAATGCTGTCTGGGTGATCGAAGGTCACCGCTAGAAAGTAAGCTAGTTTATATTTGTGCACACCTACACAAGTAAAATGTCTATTGTTTTAGCTCCAGGTTCAGACCCTCCTGTGGACCATGATCTCACTATTGCTGAGAAGACAGAGACGTCTGGGAGATCGAAGAAAGTCACTGCTAGAAAAACCCAAGAGATAGCAAGCTAGTTTATTATTTGTGTACATGTACACACTCATATTCCCAGTCTGGTAGTACTGAGTACACAGGAATGGCATGGATGGCCCATTAGCGCAATACAAATATTCACGCGAATAAAACTGAGCGCTTAGCACTAAAAGGCTTCTAAAGCTACTCTTTAGCTCTTTCTCTTTCTAATGAGCCCAAAAACATGGCCTGAAACCATTGCTAAAGTAACAAACACAAACATGCCAAACCTCCAATTTTCTCCATCTTCTTTTATTCTTCTTCTTCAACTTCTCAGAGACTATTCACTTTCAGAAGCTTATTCTTAAATGAATGAACTTGGTTTCTTCCGGGACAGTCACTTTTGCCATGGGTTTTTAGCGCCTCTCATTGAGTAGCTTGATACAAGGTGAAAAGCGCCTCCTCCGTATGGCTGCCATTAATTTCTACACTCATGCATAATTCATAAGCTTCTAGAAAATTCGAATTGACGACCCTTTCCACACACAAAAGTGTGCGTTATTTGGAATTAAATGCACTGAAGTTGCCGGGAACTATTTTGTGATACCTGGTTGCTCTTCTTGAATCAGGACTTTGATTATCATAACATATGTGACAAAATTTGTGAAAACCGACCAGGTAGTACCTTCCGCGAATTTTGAGTTAGCAATTACAAAGTAATCTACGTCATTGCAGCTAGCTATATTCCAATTTTGAAGCGGTTAGGCGCTATAGTTTTGGAGATATGAGCTCAAATATACCAACCGTTCATTCCAATTTTACTCGCTAAAAACGTAAGCGAATACGTTGCTAAGTGCAAGTACACAAACTCTCTATACTTTCCGTGTTACAAACAATTTATTTTTGTGGTACAATTTTCATGTAGTATTAGAATATGCATGAAGTAAGTCGAGCACTAGTTAGAACTTACTTTTGGAGCTTTTTTAAAGACACAGAAGACCAGAGAGCCTTCCAGGAGGACTCACCAACAAGGTAAGTAAGTCTACTAAGTAGCGGGTGGGCTGTAACTAGGCTAAATGGTGCAGAAATATGTCCCAAATAGTAAATGCATGTATCTATACGTATTCTAACTGTAGAAAATAGTTTAGCTAATACTTACTACCCATTGAATCATAAGCGCTTAGCTTCTATCTCCCACAAATTTCATTGTAAACTTATAATACACAATGCACATAACATTCATTCATTATTATGCAGATAAACAGCTCCTGGCATAGCCCAGCAATTCTGCAACACTGTAGGCCGTCTTCTGATGATCTTTAAGAAATTTCTTTCTGCTAGAAGTTTTTAGTTTCAGTTTCTTGTTTGAAATTAAATATGCATTATTATGAGATGCACAAGCAGCAGCTGCTTTATCAAAATTATTAATCAATGAACATAGCAACATAATCCGTGTACTAATGGGAGAGAAGCTAGCCATGGCTGACATAGCTGCATTCAAATGCTCATATCTCAGCAATTGAAGCAGCCCTGCCCGTAAAATCTCGTCTGCAGCTTGCCAAGGTATGTTTCTCCCCTCTCGTGCAAAAAAATCAATTTCGCACGCACATCGCGTATCACACTAAAACCGCCGATTACTACAAAGTTTGGTACTACCTGGTCGGTTTTCCAAAATTCAGTCACATATAGAAGGCAAGTAAATCTTATGATACAGCTCCTGCCTCCAAATGACTGAGATGTGTGTTTCATCAAGCAGGCTACACGACTTGCCAGTCCGCCGCTGGCTCAGTGAGTCTGGCTTGCCAGACTACTAACTACATACACCAATACAAATGTAATTTGTAGAAAAAAGAGAACATACAAGTAAAAAAAACATTGGAAATGTAATGAGACACAGGAATGGCTAAATCGTAAAAAGAACGCAAACAAGATGGAATGGCTGTTAGAGTGTGTAAGGAATTCTTCCTGTGGGCAAAATGAGAGACTCAATAAGGAGATTGTTANTTAAAACTGCGAAAATTTAACTTCCGCATTTAATTTATACGAGCGCGCGCCGCGTATATGAAATTTAAAACTACGAAAAATTCTTCTGGCGCGTTTATACGAAATTTTGCACCAACGAAAATTTCCTGCTATATGGTATTATAATGAGATGCACAAGCAGCAGCTGCATCGTGTACTTTATCAGAATTATTAATCAATGAACGTAGCAACATAATCCGTGTACTAACGGGAGAGAAGCTAGCCATGGGCCATGGCTGACATAGCTGCATTCAAACGCTCATATCTCAGCAATTAAAGCAGCCCCGCCCGTAAAATCTCGTCTGCAGCTTGCCAAAGTATGCTCCTCCCCTCTCGTGCAAAAAAATTAATTTCGCACGCACATCGCGTATCACACTAAAACCGCCGATTACTACAAAGTTTGGTACTACCTTGTCAGTTTTCCAAAATTTCGTCACATATAGAAGGCAAGTAAATCCTATGATACAGCTCCTGCCTCCAAATGACTGAGATGTGTTTCATCAAGCAGGCTACACGACTTGCCAGTCCGCCGCTGGCTCAGTGAGTCTGGCTTGCCAGACTACTAACTACATACACTAATACAAATGTAATTTGTAGAAAAAAGAGAACATACAAGTAAAAAAAAACATTGGAAATGTAATGAGACACGGGAATGGCTAAATCGTAAAAAGAACGCAAACAAGATGGAATGGCTGTTTGAATGTGTAAGGAATTCTCCCTGTGGGCAAAATGAGAGACTCAATAAGGAGATTGTTAAATGCAGCCTAAACAGGAAGAATTCTGCACACACTCTATCAGCCATTCCTGTGTCTCTCATTACATTCCCATGTTTTTTTTTACTTGTATCTATTGTTTTAGCTCCAGGTTCAGACCTTACTGAGGACCACGATCTCACTGTTGCTGAGAAAACAGAGATGTCTGGGAGATCAAAGAGATCACTGCTAGAAAGAGCTGAAGAGATGGTATGCTAGTTTATATTTATGTACACATACACAAGTAAAATGTTGATCATACTGTTGCTCCATAATGAGTCCAGAGAGGTCTAACAGATTGAGGCTCAGATCAAGGAAGGTCATAGTCAGACCGCAGTAGGGCAAACAGGAATATCATTAGGTATTGATAATCATACCTAGTTCTATTGAAAACCCTTGATTAGCTCTCTCTCTCTCTCTCTCTCTCTCTTTCTGTTTCTCTTTTACTCTGCAGAACATTTTAGAAAACTTTATTCATAATTGGAACAGTTTGCAGTATGATTTTTATTAGAATATCGTTTTTGGACAGGACTTTGGTAGGTTGCAGAAACTGTCAGTTTCTAGGGCCTTGTACCAGAGGAGGTGCGACAACCGTACCTCGTACTTTAATGAGTAAGCAAAAAGTGATGGATTCACCTGACACTCCAGGACAGCCTTCTAAATGGCTAAGGACACGTTCATCTTTTCCTTCTCCTCAATCCTGAGATCGATTAGCCCCAGGTCTCCTATGTATGCCCTGACCAATACTAGTACTAGTACTTCTTGGCAACATACATATCATTCAAGGAGGAGCCTGTCTCTTGTATTCCTCCACCTGATTCAGTTGGTGCTTTTTGTATTCCTCAACCTGGTTCAACTGTTTCTCTCAAGGTTAGATTTTGGCATAAGTACACTGACATAAAATTAACTGTGTGAGTCCTGTTCTTATTCCCGACATTATTTATATTTTCATACTAATAATTTACTTAATAGTCTTGGACTGATAAAGAGTTAAAGGTTCTCATAGAGTACATGTGTATGACAGGACATACAAACAAGTGGCCAGCTCTCGGGAACAAACATGAGTTTTGGACTGATGTGTCTAATTTTCTTGCCAGGTTTTTCAAGGAAAATGTTCGTACATGTAAGTATACTATAATGTACTATATGCATGTAGCAGAGCATTGTCACAGTGATAAGGTATTTGTTTTTTTTTGTAACTCGAGGTTGTCGAAACAAAATTCAACGGTATCTACAGAAGAATTTTGCAAGGCCACTGGATGCACATGCCCATTTTTCCAATATCTCTTTGCCACAACGAGCCAATCTGCAGCCTTTGGATGACACACAATGTCATGGTGTTGAAGAATCACTTTCAGTGTATCATGGTGTAATTTGTGATCTTGGGAAAGAGGAGCAATTGCAGCTGATATCACAACTGTTCTCTGAAGTATGTTTTGCATCAGGGTTAATGGTACCAAACGATTTTTTGTTGTTGACTGAGAGAGCAATGCGTGCATTGAAAGATGGACGAAGATCAAATGTGCTGTACAACCTAACTAAAGCAATCGGTACCAAACGTTTTGATGGAAGCGATTCTCTTTTACCTGTAAGCAGGATGCCAATGGGATTGTTGGAATTCTGTGGAAGCTTCTTCACATCTTCAAAATTGCAACAGGTATAGTGCATCTGATACTGATCGGACAATGTCTTATTTTTTTATTGTTCATATTTATAGACCAAATGCCCTGATAATTATGGACAATGGTTGCTCTCAATGTTCACTTTGTTTGGAACCAAGTGGGTCAAGATGCATTGTGGGCCAATGTGGAGATATACATCACCAACATTAAATGACACATCTTCAATCAAAGATTTACAATACCATAATCCCACATGTACCATTGTGTGTTACAGTACGTGTACTGTTTAAATTATAGGTGAATGTATGACTGTATAATAATTTTAGGTTGTCATGCTTAAAGCTGCTGCAAGGAAGAATCCGGGAGCCCGTTGGTGGATTAAGGGAGATGGTTGCGACTTGACAGATGGTTTGAAAGAGTCAGTACGCCTTCAGTGGTCTGGAGATGTAGATCTTGATACAGGTGAGTATGATGCTTACAAAGAAACCCTGGATTTTGTGAACAACCTCTCGCTTACAACTTCTAACCTGGAAAAGTGTGTGCAACTACTGATGGATGATAAAGAGTTCATCATCAAAAGTAGGTTTTGTCAGTTTGAATGCTGCAACTATTTATAGCATTTTTGACATCGTTTTATGTCTGTACTGTTTTTAGCTCTGAAAGAAACTCAGCATACATTTGCCAATAAAGCTAACAAGGGAGTAGATCAATCGAATACCTTGGTTGGAAAATCGAAGAACTTGAAAGATTATTGAACATCAACCAACAACTCATAACTGATGTGAACCAGTTCATTGACCAGCCAGAGAACCGATTATCAGAAGTCAATCACTTTTACTAAACTTACTGGTACAAAGCAGTGACACTTGAGAATTATACAACATGGTGTATGCAGAGTTGCATGGGCTTCACTTCTAAAAGATCCATCGTATATGTACACTTTTTGGTCAGAATCTTCAATTTGAATAGTTACCTATCTTATTGGTACATGAATCACTGAAAAACTTGGAATTCTATAATGAAACTCAGTTTTCACCGACAATATAGATAGTTTTATTCCATCACTAATCACAAGGACAGGTACTGCAGGTGTACTAGCATCCCCAGCGAGACTAGCCATCTTTCTCTGTCTTACTTGCGCTCTGCTCTCTCTGGCTCTACCACTTGGATAGTTGGTGTCACATGCTAGGAATGTGGTAATTGGCAATTAGTAAAAATGCTAACTCAGCAATGAGGTACAGTTGTCGCACCTCCTCTGCCTGTAGTGCCTCGGGTGTCCATGGTGTTCTCTGGTGTCTATGGTATCCTCTGGTATCTATGGTGTCCTGTAGTACCTCTGGTGTCCATATGGTGTCCTCTGGTCATGGTCTATGGTGTCCTGTAGTGCCTCCGGTGTCCCGGGCCTCTAGTNTTCTCATTTTTCCATATTTCTACAAATTACATTTGAGTTGGTGTGTGTAGCTAGCTACTGAGCTAGTAGTCTGGCAAGCCAGACTCACTGAGCCAGGGGCGGGCTGCTGAGCTGGTACTTGAAGTCACAAGTTGTGTAGCCTGCTTGATACTGAAGTGAAACACACATCTCAGTCATTTGGAGGCAGGAGCTGTATCATAAGATTTACTTGTCTTTCTATATGTTATGATAATCAAAGTCCTGATTCATCTCTTAAGAAGAGCAACCAGGTATAACAAAATAGTGACTTTCGTGCATTTAATTCCAAATAACGCACACTTTTGTGCGTGGAAAGGGTCGTCAATTTGAATTTTCTAGAAACTAATAAATTATGCATGAGTGTAGAAATTAATGGCTGCCATATGGAGGAGGCGCTTTTCGCCTTATATCTAGCTACTCAATGAGAGGCGCTAAAAACCAATGGCAAAAGCGACGTGTTAAGCGCTCAGTTTTTGCAGAGTTATTCGCGTGAATATTTGTATTGCGCTAATGGGCCATCCGTGCCATTCCTGTGTATCCAGTACTACCGTACTGGGAATACTGCATATTGCATTGGCAAATAGCGGTGTATCTTTAGGTGCAGAAGTTCAGGTATTTAAACTATATCTAGGGGATTGGTTCATTGTATTAGTACTGTATACATACTCATCAGGTATAGAGTAAATACGTAACAAAAGTATACCATAATCCCACATGTACCATTGTGTGTTACAGTACATGTACTGTTTAAATTATAGGTGAATGTATGACTGTATAATAATTATAGGTTGTCATGCTTGAAGCTGCTGCAAGGAAGAATCCGGGAGCCCGTTGGTGAATTAAGGGAGATGGTTGCGACTTGACAGATGGTTTGAAAGAGTCAGTACACCTTCAGTGTTCTGGAGATGTAGATCTTGATACAGGTGATTTACAAAAGGAGTATGATGCTTACAAAGAAACCCTGGAATTTGTGAACAACCTCTCGCTTACAACTTCTAACCTGGAAAAGTGTGTGCAACTACTAATGGATGATAAAGAGTTCATCATCAAAAGTTGGTTTTGTCAGTTTGAATGCTGCAACTATTTATAGCATATTTGACATCGTTTTATGTCTGTACTGTTTTTAGCTCTGAAAGAAACTCAGCATACATTTGCCAATAAAGCTAACAAGGGAGAAGATCAATCGAATACTATGTTCAACCTTGGTTGGAAAATCGAAGAACTTGAAAGATTATTGAACATCAACCAACAACNTCACACACACACTTCACTGTCAGCAAAAACTGTTTATTCTAATAAAGCGAAGTGTAGAACTTACTAAAGAACGACCAATACCAATAATTCAAACATCAACACCATCGTAAATGTACACTTTTCGGTCAGAATCTTCAATTTGAATAGTTATCTATTGTATTGGTACATGAATCACTGAAAAACTTGGAATTCTATAATGAAACTCAGTTTTCACCGACAATATAGATAGTTTTATTCCATCACTAATCACAGGGACAGGTGCTGCAGGTGTACTAGCATCCCCAGCGAGACTAGCCATCTTTCTCTGTCTTACTTGCGCTCTGCTCTCTCTGGCTCTACCACGTGGATAGTTGGTGTCACATGCTAGGAATGTGGTAATTGGCAATTAGTAAAAATGCTAACTCAGCAATAAGGTACGGTTGTCGCACCTCCTCTGCTACAGGACACCACAGGCACTACAGGATACCATACACACTAGAGGCACTACAGGACACCATGGACACCAAAGGCACTACATGACACTGCATGACACCATAGACACCACAGGCACTAAAAGACGCCATGGACACCACAGGCACTACACGAAATCATACATGACAGCATAGACACCAGAGGCAGTAGAAGACACCATGGACACTTAATTTCCTAGCTTCCCCCCCCCCAGCAGCAACAAGGGAAACCAGGGGGCCCAATATTAACTCATTGATATACGCCTACCCTTGGAGGATAGCCTGGGCGGTGCATGACTGGTGAAGCAGAATGCAGGGGCAAGTGCCACGCCCCCAAATTGCTACTTGGGGGGTAAGCTGGGGGCAGAGCCACCAGATGGACAAATGTGTTACCCCCCAAGGGCAATATTAACTATGAGAAATATTATGATATTTATCCACATAATTATGCTTAATAAAATAAAACAAAACAAAAACAATAATAAGCTCAGTTTAGGTAGAAATGAGTTACGTAATTAAAGGCTAGGGGGTAGAAGACAGAATAGGTGAAATAGAAGCCAGTTCCTGTGGTAACATGCGGATGTAAGAGAGGTAAGCAGTACTCTTCCAGCGGCCTAGAGTTTGGATTAGAGAGTCTTGTATGCTGGCTGCTGCGGCAGTTGTGGCTGCGCCAATCCTGAAGCTATGGCCAGAATAGGAAGAAGCATTCAGTGAAAGAAGATCACGGAATTTTCTTGTGAACTTGCTCTTGGTTAATGGAGAATTATCGTTGAAGTGAAAGAGAAGGCCATCAGCATTACCACGAGCAGATAGATAGTTTAGGAGAGCAGATATGAGGCAGATCTCATTATGCGTGCGGCCAATATGGACATTCATGCCCTGTTGGAAAGGATCAGTTTTGGAAGTTTTAATTGTAACCCTCAAAATGGATGGATTTTCAATATTGTCAATGGCGACATCGAAAAAGTTTGAGTGAGCAGAGGGATCATAAGCGGATTGGTTCGGTATAGTAATTTCGCCAGATCAAAGAAACCCAAAGAAACCCAAAGTAATGACAGCCCAAAGCATGATATTGTCAAAATTAGTTGGGTCTCCTTGAAGGACTGCAAAAACTCGAGAAAGAATGTGAGGGGAAGCTGCTGCCAGTGGGTTGTTTAGACTGCTCAGATCTGATCCCTCTAAGGCAGTAATGAAGGTGTTGCATGCTGTGTGTTTCAGGATCTGGGTGAGAGTTTATAATATGGAAGTAGCGAATACCGGATAAATATGATTTGATAGTCTGATATTTAAGGTTGCTTTGTGCTAAGAAGCTGGAAAATTGGCATAAGATTGTCTCATCCGTTGGGTAAGGTGTGATGGAGGAATGGTGGCAGAAAGAAATGTAGCGGGTGTGGGCTGACTTATACCAAGCTATGGTGTTTTTGGAGAGTGCGGATTGCATATAGTGTTGAACAACCTGGTCCAGTTGGGAGAGGTCCAGTCCGGCTTGGTTGCGCAAGTGAGGTCCACCAGCTCGTGGGGAATGGGTGTTGGGTGTGAAGATGTCTGCGGAAAATATTTAAAGAAACGGGTCAGGTTATTGCGAGATATAGCATCTGCTAATCTGTTAGCAGAGCCTGGGAGATGAGATGCAGTGAAGACAATATTGTATCGAGCAGCAATAAAGGCGAGGCAGCGGATAAGGGACATGGCATTGTGATCTTTGCTGATTCCACTATTTATGATGTGGACTACTGCATGATTATCACAGCGGCAGAGTACGACACTGTTTTCCCATGATGGGCCCCAAAGAGCTGCTGCAAAGATGATGGGTATTAGCTCCTTAGTTGTGATGAGCTGGTCGGGTGTGTTTGAGCACCATTGATACTGCAAACAGTGATGCTGCCAATAAGTGCCACAACCCCATGAGCTGGAAGCATCCGATGTGAGGATGAAGTCAGGGTTCGAGCACCTGCTGTGAAGCATCATTGAGAGGCCGTTCCAATTCTCGATTGAGTGGAACCACCAGAGGATATCGGATCGAGCTTCGACGTTTAGTCGGATAAAGGCTGAAGCAGGGCAGGAGTAGTTTGCTTTTAAAAGATCGATAAGACGGCGTAGGAAGGAACGGCCTGGCCGAATAATGATGCTTGCGTCGTGAAGGAGACCAATGAGTGATTGGAGATCATGCTTAGTGCAGCATTTCCTTGATGCCCAAGCCTGTAGCATTGATTTTAATCATTGCAGCTTTGTTTTGGGTAATCTCAGCTCTAGTGTTTCCGTGTCCAGCTCTATACCGAGAAAAGTGAGGCAGGTAGATGGTCCTTCTTGCTTGTGTAATGCTAAGGCAAGTCCTAGTATGAAGCATGTGAGGATCAGGATTCTCAGATTGGAGGAGCATTCCTGATTGTGGGGTTTCCCAGCCGTAATGAAGTCATCGAGAAAGTGATTGAGATATATATGTAACTCCACATTTCAAAGCAATCCTTTGGAGGGCATCAGCGATCGCATTAAACAATTTTGGGGTAGAACGCAGACCGAAAGGGAGAACTGTTTAAAAAAAAGTTTGCCTTGCCATACCATACCAAGAAGGTGTCTATCGTCAGGGTGGACAGGAATATTTCTGAAGGCGCTCTGAGTGGCAAGGAGGGTTCCTGTACCAGAGGATAGGACCTTTTCTACAATGTTGTCAACCCTGGTATAAGAGAGTGAGCATAGGGGTAGGGAGATACCATCGTTAACACTTTTGCCTTTGGGGTGGAAAAGATCGAGAATTAACCTCCATTTGTTAGCAGTGTTTCTTCGGAACAGCACCCAGACTGCTCACCTGTGCAAAGGGGTATGCCGCTGGGTCAAGTGGGCCAATATGGCGGCCGGCTGTAGCTTCTTTTGAGAGTGCTTGAGAGATCACTTCTGGGTGTTGAATGGCTGATGGATGGTTAGACTTGGCTGGTGTGCAGCTATGAGTTGAATGGGAGAAACCAATGCGGAAGCCATTTCGTAAACCGTCAAGTATGAAGGTAACGAAGGTTTGGTCAGGGTGAGTGCTGAGGTTGAGTTCCCATACATCTGGTAGCAATGGTGTAGTAATCCTGGTTAGAAAAGGAAGAAGGAGTGGTGGGGATGGGTTGGTGTGCTGGGAGAGGGAGGTGAGATCAGCAGTATAAATGTACTGACCAGAGCAAGAATGACCTGCATGGACAACAAGTGTTTGTAGGTGGGTGGCTCTCATGGGCGGGTCTTGTATTGTGGCATGGTTAGCCTGGAGGTAGTGGTTGGGTTGCATGCAGTGGTGGGTAAACTCCCCATGTTGTTAAATTGAAGCAGCTGTCCATGCAGAGTAATTGATATTAATTAGCAAAATCAACTGTTTGTGGCAGCAAATGAGCTGAAGCTAAAAAGCAGGGAGAGTGATTACAAGTACAATACAAATTATAGTAGAATGAAGTTAACAATCACATGTGCAGGCACATGGAGGAATTGTCACCTTATAGGTAAGTAAAATAAGATTATTGAATATATGGGATGAGAATCAGCAGTGTTTAAGAACCAAATTAACAAAGTGTATGAATTAAAGATGAATCAGAAGCAGCAGTGGCATATAATTATAATATGAATAAGTGATCAAGCTATTGATGTCTAGAATATATACCAGTTTAGTTAAGTCAAGCAGCGAATGACTGCAGCAGAGCTTAGTTTCTTCACTTGGCTGTGAGAAAGGTGGATGCTGCTGCAGGGGGCCGGGGTTTTGCTGGGCAGTGGCTGACAGGATGCCCAAGGTGGCCACATTGAGCGCATTTGTGCTGGAATATGCAGTAACGGCCGTAAGGGCAGGCACCAGAGGACTTGTTGTAGAGTATACAGTGTGAGACTTTCATACGCTTTGAGGGTGGTGGTTGAGGTGAGGAGGGGGGAAGTGATGGAGTTGCTTGATTTGACAGGTAGGTGGCGCAGGAGGTCTGGGTGGTCCTGGAGGTCCAGAGGGTCCCGAGCATGCGGAGAGCTGTGAAGGGCAGTCGTAGGTATGACTCCCTCCTTCGACCTGGCAGGTGGGGCACCAAGACAGGCCAAGGGCTTGTCCCGTGAATGCCATCGAGTATATTGCAGTGTTTACTTGGGACCATGTGCGGTTGCCGGTAGAAGCCGCTTGCTTACGATACTCCACATCATAGTAGAGCCAGGATGGATAGTGGTATCGTTTTGCTGCTTTCACGATCAGCAGCTGGTAGGCGATCAGCTCAGGAATGGCATCAGGAGATTGTGTGCCTAGTATGAGCATGTATACTGAGAATACCTGAATCTAAGTCGGCAGGTGGGGTAATTTGCTTTCTTTTACGCCGCTGGCACTCCCATGCTTGCTGGGGAAAAACCAAAATGTTTGGCTCGGGGTTGGGGCGGTCCACATTGCTGCGGAGCTGCTCAGGGAAAAGTTCGCCCAGGACAATGTACTCCCAAGCAAGGACTTTAGAAAGGAGGCGGGAGGGAATAGAGGGCATGTAGGGCAGCGAGGCGAGCCGTGCTAGAGCTGCATTGGTTGGTGGGGCAGGTGTTGCGATGGCATGAGCAAGGCTAACAGTAATGGGCAGCAGCGAAGGGACGACCTGGGAGACGGAACAGGTTGGGATGCGCAGAGCTGCTGATGAAAATGTAGGCAGGCCAAGCTGGGCAACTGATGCAGTGATAATTGGGTTAAGGAGGCTGTAGGTACCTATGTAATAATAACAGTAAGGCATGCGATATATTGATGAATAAGCGATGGACATTTTTTAATGCAGCAGCAGGCAGCAGCTAAGAGAGCGGGAAGCCGCTGGGCAGCAGGGCTGCTGGAGTAGTTTATAACATGCCAACTCACTTGTAGAAGCGGCGGTGGTCGATGTAGTGGCCACAGGGAAGCGGAGGAAGTGATGCTCGCCGTAACAATGATAGGGGCCGAGCCAGAGCCCAAAGAAAGGTTGGTTTCATCGCTGGAAGACGCCATGGGTCGGATTAAAGCGGATACACGATCAGCAGAACGGCCCTCGAGACAAACAAAGGAGCACAGCTTGAAAGTTGGCTGCACGAGGCAAGAGCAATAATTATGAACTGCGCATGCGCACTTACAAAGGGAGGTCGTGTATGCAGGAGGAGGGGCAGAGCATCAAGGGGCGTCGTCGATTAACTATGTTCAACTGCGTTGAACTTCATCATACATTGACACTTTACATAGATGCAACTATAATTATGCATAGGAATACATATAATATATGACTTGTCAAGGGAAAACGTGCCGGTTAGGAAAGTCTGCGAATTTTGAGTTAGCTATTCCAGGTATATCTAGGCCTTCTCAGGAAGCACATATCAAAATTTGATGCGCATTGCTCAAGTAGTTTTCCAGATACAGCTCTTGCAAGCAGCCCTGCCTCCACTCGTGGCTTCCTAGAAAAACGGTTGTAAAGTTGTTGCTAGGTAAATGAAAGGCACCATATGCATGGTGCACAACCCTCGGCGTATATACACTGTGATACACACCGTCTATACAATACAATATTTATTGCATGCATTATAATGAGGCAATGAGGAAGGATATCAAGGCATGATTGTATGTATACTGTCAGCATTGCAATCTCATGTAAAACACACTTTCTATACTTTACTGCAGCTGTATAACATCGAGGCTGGCAATGCATGCAGACTGTACTGTGCATGGGCGTGGCTACTTAGGCAACGTCGCGANGGTCTTGTATTGTGGCATGGTTAGCCTGGAGGTAGTGGTTGGGTTACATGCAGTGGTGGGTAAACTCCTCATGTTGTTAAATTGAAGCAGCTGTCCATGCAGAGTAATTGATATTAATTAGCAAAATCAACTGTTTGTAGCAGCAAATGAGCTGAAGCCAAAAAGCAGGGAGAGTGATTACAAGTACAATACAAATTATAGTAGAATGAAGTTAACAATCACATGTGCAGGCACATGGAGGAATTGTCACCTTATAGGTAAGTAAAATAAGAGTATTGAATATATGGGATGAGAATCAGCGGTGTTTAAGAACCAAATTAACAAAGTGTATGAATTAAAGATGAATCAGAAGCAGCAGTGGCATATAATTATAATATGAATAAGTGATCAAGCTATTGATGTCTAGAATAGATACCAGTTTAGTTAAGTCAAGCAGCGAATGACCGCAGCAGAGCTTAGTTTCTTCACTTGGCTGTGAAAAAGGTGGATGCTGCTGCAGGGGGCCGGGGTTTTGCTGGGCAGTGGCTGACAGGATGCCCAAGGTGGCCACATTGAGCGCATTTGTGCTGGAATATGCAGTCACGGCCGTAAGGGCAGGCACCAGAGGACTTGTTGAAGAGTATACAGTGTGAGACTTTCGTACACTTTGAGGGTGGTGGTTGAGGTGAGGAGGGGGGAAGCGATGGAGGTGCTTGCTTTGACAGGTAGAAAGATTGTGGTGGCGCAGGAGGTCTGGGTGGTCCTGGAGGTCCAGAGGGTCCCGAGCATGCGGAGAGCTGTGAAGGGCAGTCGTAGGTATGACTCCCTTCTTCGACCTGGCAGGCGGGGCACCAAGACAGGCCAAGGGCATGTCCCGTGAATGCCATCGAGTATATTGCAGTGTTTACTTGGGACCATGTGCGGTTGCCGGTAGAAGCCGCTTGCTTATGATACTCCACATCATAGTAGAGCCAGGATGGATAGCGGTATCGTTTTAATGCTTTCACGATCAGCAGCTGGTAGGCGATTGGCTCAGGAATGGCATCAGGAGATTGTGTGCCTAGTATGAGCATGTATACTGAGAATACCTGAATCCAAGTCAGCAGGTCGGTAATTTGCTTTCTTTTACGCCGCTGGCACTCCCATGCTTGCTGGGGAAAAACCAAAATGTTTGGCTCGGGGTTGGGGCGGTCCACATTGCTGCGGAGCTGCTCAGGGAGAAGTTCGCCCAGGACAATGTACTCTCAAGCAAGGATTTTAGAAAGAAGGCGGGAGGGAATAGAGGGCATGTAGGGCAGCAAGGCGAGCCGTGCTAGAGCTGCATTGGTTGGTGGGGCAGGTGTTGCGATGGTATGAGCAGGTAATGGGCAGCAGCGATGGGAAGACCTGGGAGACGTAACAGGTTGGGATGTGCAGAGCTGGGGCCGCTGCTGATGAAAATGTAGGCAGGCCAAGCTGGGAAACTGATGCAGTGATAATTGGGTTAAGGAGGTACCTATGTAATAATAACAGTAAGGCATGCGATATATTGATGAATAAGTGATGGACATTTTTTAAAGCAGCAGCAGGCAGCAGCTAAGAGAGTGGGAAGCCGCTGGGCAGCAGGGCTGCTGGAGTAGTTTATAACATGCCAACTCACTTGTAGAAGCGGCCGTGGTCGATGTAGTGGCCACAGGGATGGTTGCTGAAGCGGAGGAAGTGATGCTCGCCGTAACAATGATAGGGGCCGAGCCAGAGCCCAAACAAAGGTTAGTTTCATTGTTGGAAGACGCCATGGGTCGGATTAAAGCGGATACACGATCAGCAGAACGGCCCTCGAGACAAACAAAGGAGCACTGCTTGAAACTTGGCTGCAAGAGGCAATAGCAATAATTATGAACTGCGCATGCGCACTTACAAAGGGAGGTCATGTATGCAGGAGGAGGGGCAGAGCATCAAGGGGCGTCGTCGATTAACTATGTTCAACTGCGTTGAACTTCATCATATATTGACACTATACATAGTAGATGCAACTATAATTATGCATACGAATTATGTGACCTGTCAAGGGAAAACATATCGGTTAGGAAAGTCTGCGAATTTTGAGTTAGCTATTCCAGGTATATCTAGGCCTTCTCAGGAAGCGCATATTAAATTTGATGCGCATAGCTTAAGTAGTTTTCCAGATACAGCTCTTGCAAGCAGCCCTGCCTCCACTCATGGCTTCCTAGAAAAACGGTTGTAAAGTTGTTGCTAGGTAAACTATGGGCGGTCCGTATACTCTCCGTATCATAATTAGATCATGTACAGTACATGCTGAATATTACCACAGCCAGCCACGTGGGAGCTAAAATTATTTAGTGAGAAGCGAGTAGCTAGGAAAGAAGACCCAGGAGACAGCTAATCGACTCAAGGAGGTAAGCGCTTGTCAGTAATGAGATAGATTTTAGGTACAGTATGTTCCAAGAACTAATCTAAGCCTCAAAATAACCTGTACGCGATCGCCGTACAAGGAGAGGCAATATCCATGAGTAGAAAGCTACTGTATGAAAGCGCTTGGATTAGACAAGCATGTACAAAGCTTTGGCTTGCCTTTCTGTCTATGTGCTGTAGGAAAATTTTGAGATTAGTCAGCTTATAAGTCAAAGAAAGCACCAAATAAAAATTAATTTTTAGTGGCAGCTGCCTTGCTCATAAATATTCACTACGGTTTGTTGCACAGCATAGCAACTGTCCTCTGTGGTAGCAACTAAGTAAAAATGAACGAGGCTGACATTGCTGTCTATATCTCTGCAACAGAAGCAGCTCCACTCCTCAAATTTTGGGCTGAAATGTAGCGCAGCACAGCCATGAAAGAAAAAAATTTTCGCACAAAAACGCAAATTAAACTAAAACCGCATTTTACTCAAAAACAATAATTTCCTAACCGGCACGTTTTCCCTTGACAGGTCACATATATTAAATATGCAGATAGAGCATATTTTGTGACTCTTAAATAGAGTAACAACCTTATTTATTAACTTAATATTAAATTAATTAAATTACCTGTAATTTATTGGTCCACCCCGTTTAGTAATTGCTGCTTAGATGCAGCCCTTTTTCTATATAAAGCACACCCAAAAAGGTGAGCTTTAAATGGAAAGTCAGCATTATCTCAGCTGTGAATAACTTTTAAATCTGAAACAGGTAGTCTGGTATCTTTAGAGTAACTTTTGAGTCTACTTAGGTAAATAGCTAATTTAATTATCCGTATTTGCATATTAATTTTTTTGAACTTTGGAAGCTAATTTTGCGAAAACTATAAGTCATGTGACCTCCTGACTTAGTATGAACTTACAATTTGAGTAGTTCATTTTAAATATGCATATTTGACTAGAAAATTGTAGCCTTAACACACCTGAGAGTGTTGATGATTCCAATGTAGCTAGGACTCAATCATGGTGCACAGAGCTAGTACTTAGTGAGACTCTGAAGGACCACTGCCACTATCATTCCCAGTACGGTAGTACTGGGTACATAGGAATGGCACGGATGGCCCATTAGCGCAATACAAATATTCACGCGAATAACTCTGCAAAAACTGAGCACTTGCCACTAAAAGGCCTCTGAAGCTACTATTTAGCTCATTCTCTTTCCAACAAGCACAAAAACATGGCCTAAAACCATAGCTAAAGTACCAAACTAAAATATGCCAAACCTCCAATTTTCTCCATCTTCTTCTTCTTCTTCTTCTATCATGGCTCAACTTTTCTCAAAGACTGTTCACTTTCAGAAGCTGATTGTTGAACGAATAAACTTGGTATCTTTGTATTCATGTGCTTTTGGTATCGTTTTTCTGTGTCTCTCTTTAGGTGGCTAGATACACGGAGAAAAGCGCCTTCTCCGTATGGCAGCTATTCATCTCATGCATAATTCATTAGCTACTGGAAAATTTCAAATTGACGACCCTTTTACAGATATAAGTGTACGTTATTTGGAATCTGAATATTCGCTGCCTGCCTGCTTTACCTGAAGATTTCTGGTTGTGCTGAGCTCTCTGTAATCTTTCAGTCTTCAATATTTAGGAGGTGAATAGACTACTATAATGTTACACTTATTATGTTGTTGTCATTATAAGAAGATGAGTAAAGCTAGTAAATTTTGTTGGATACACTCCAGCCTCTAGTGCTGAGATGCTTCACTTTACTGATAGCATACCAGTAGATTGTACAAGCTATAATATTCATGCGGATATATAGAGTACAAGTAACTACCGTATATATACACACAAACTCAAGCTCAAATGTGATTCATAGTAATATGAAAAAATGAAAACAAACAAAAAAAAACATTGGAAATGTAATTCCCAGTACGGTAGTACTGGGTACATAGGAATGGCACGGATGGTCCATTAGCGCAATACAAATATTCACGCGAATAACTCTGCAAAAACTGAGCGCTTACCACTAAAAGGCTTCTCAAGCTACTATTTAGCTCATTCTCTTTCCAACAAGCCCAAAAACATGGCCTAAAACCATCGCTAAAGTACCAAACTAAAATATGCCAAACCTCCAATTTTCTCCGTCTTCTTCTTCTTCTTCTTCTTCTATAATGGCTCAACTTTTATCAAAGACTGTTCACTTTCAGAAGCTGATTCTTGAACGAATAAACTTGGTATCTTTGTCTTCACGCGCTTTTGGTATCGTTTTTCTGTGTCTCTCGTTAGGTGGCTAGATACATGGCGAAAAGCGCCTTCTCCGTATGGCAGCCATTCATTTCTACACTCATGCATAATTCATTAGCTACTTGAACATTTCAAAGTGACGACCCTTTTCCAGATATAAGTGTGCGTTATTTGGAATCTGAATATTCGCTGCCTGCCTGCTTTACCTGAAGATTTCTGGTTGTGCTGAGCTCTCTGTAATCTTTCAGTCTTCAATATTTAGGAGGTGAATAGACTTCTTTAATGTTACACTTATGTTGTCATTATAAGAAGATGAGTAAAGCTAGTAAATTTTGTTAGATACACTCCAGCCTCCGGTGCTGAGATGCTTCACTTTACTGATAGCATACCAGTAGATTATACAAGCTATAATATTCATGTTGATATATAGAGTACAAGTAACTACCGTATATATACACACAAACTCGAGCTCAAATGTGATTCATAGAATTATGAAAAAATGAGAACAAACAAGTAAAAAAAAAACATTGGAAATGTAATGATACCGTAGATCTTCTAAAAATTCGTCACCTCTTATTATTCGGCACCCTTTACCAGATTTATTGAATTTACCTCTAATTTTTCATCATGTGTATATCTAACATATGCAATTGAGCATGCGCACGTGGCACATGCGATGAATAATCTCTAAAAATTCGGCAAAGCTCAAACGTATTTAATTTTTTTGCGCCGAATTTTTAGAAGATTTACGGTACATAGGAATGGCCAAATCGTAAAAAGAAAGCAAACAAGATGGTGTGGCTGGCAGAGTGTGTATAAAGAATTATTCCTATGGGCAACTTGAGGGACTCAACATGGGAAGAGAGTACTATACATGCAGCCCATCACAGGAAGAATTCTGCACACACTCAAACAGCCATTCCATCTTGTTTGCTTTCTTTTGCCATTCCTACATTTCCAATGTTTTTTTTACTTGTACATATACAGAGTAAGCCACTGATTATCATCAATTTTCGACATGATTTCTGAATTGCTACTACCTCAAGTTTGGTACCAATAGATAGCCCATGAAAAATTACCTTTGGTTGTGCAGACTTCAAGCTAACCTGAAAGGCTTTCTAATGCCATTAAGTAGGGGTGGCCTGGTGGCTTGTTCACTATTGACTCTGACTCCCAACCTATGGGTAGGTGGTTCGAGTCCCTCCAGTGCCACAGGTATTTGTTTCCCATTTTCTCTTTCGAGGAGTTGACTCAGCTCTACCCCAAAAAATGAGGAGGTGAAATCACCGCATCCTTCGGAGGGGATGTAAAGCCGTTGGTCCCGGGGGACCTGCGTTCATTAGCCCTAGGCTATTTGCAGGCCCTCGTTAGCCACAATTGTGGTAAACCCGGAGGGGCACTTAAAAAAATTTATAAATAAATAAAAAAAAAAAAAAAAAGTGGTGGCCAAAATTAATCTATAATCGGCCAAAAGCATCAATTTTCAGACGGCAGCTAAAAAACACCTTGAAACTAATGTTTGAGCTACTAAATCTGGAAATCAAAAAGTTAAATCTTCCTACTATTGGTATTCTCAAAGAAATTCTGATTGCATGTAGCACCGCCTCAAACCAAGATGTCATAATATCAAAATCAAGTAATCAATAATTGGCCAGCAATTTTCACATGTTACCTGATTCTGCTAGCTACTGAAGATACAAGTGAGTTTTGAGGTGAATGATAGGTTAAATAACTTATTTTTAGCTTGTGTATGCAGTTTAATGATGCAATGACCAATATCATGCCAGTTTTCCCAAATTTCACTCAAAAAGGCAATTACATATCAATATTGGTACAATTTTGAAATAATATACATGGCCCCTATTCAGGGGCGTAGCCAGGATTTAGAGTAAAATGGTGCGCGCACAGCGTGCAGAAATTTTTGGGATGCCACGCCCACTTTTGGGTCACGTGATCAATACCGTGACCTTTGAACTATTACTGAAGGCAAACTGCTGAGCGCTCTTGATCAACCTAGCGTGAACTAAACACGGTTTTGCAGTTTGTTTATCATGAGCTTAGACATAAATGAGCTTGGAAAATAGCTTCTAACAACAAACAAGAAAATGTGATTCTAAAGGCTTGATTACTTATTGATAAATCCAATTATTAAATATTCTTGCGCTTCTGGTCAGTGGCAAAGGGGGTGGTCGAGCATCCAAAGCACCCCCCCTGGCTACGCCACCGCCTATTTATCAAACATTTTGGGTTTGTACAGAGAGTATGGGAGATAATACTACACATGGCTAGTTGTAAATTAGCTGTTATTTCTACCTGCAATAACTCGTGTTCAGGATAAAACCAGAGTGATTTTTGAGTAGAGAAGGCCAAGCACTTTCGATTGATGATACCTAGTTTTAAGTCAAATCAAAACGTAAAGTACAGTTCTGTAGCTAGCTACGAGGAGAGAACTTGGAATTTAGTAATAGACACACATGCAACTCAAACTATATACATCTTTAGACTATGTACATCTTGGACTATTGGAACCGTTATAAACATGCTCATTTGAAAGTGGACAAAGTACTTTGACAAGAAAAATTTGTGGCTGGCTGACCATGTGCAATTTTTACTGTTCCACCCAAACCACGTGATCTCAGATACCAGGCTCCACTCTCATGAGTGAAAGGTCAAAGGGAAGCCTGCATAGCACTAATCCCCTGTATCAGTAGAACCATCCATTAGAATTAGCATTCTGATTGTGAGAGGCAATGCCGATTTTAACGCCATTTTCAGCCTCTAGTGGGGAAGGGCAATCATTGTGTAGCAATAATTCCCTGTACTGTAGTACTGGGTTACCCATGGATGGCCCATTAACACAATTCAAGTATTCACACGAATAACTCTGCAAAAACTGATCCCAAATAACATATGCCAAACCTCCAATTTTCTCCATCTTCTTCATCTTGGCTCAGAGACTATTCACTTTTAGAAGCTGAATCTTGAATGAACGAACTTGGTTTCTTTGGGGTTGGTCGCTTTTGCCATCGGTTTTTAGTACCTCTCATTGATACAAGGCAAAAAGCGCCTTCTCTGTATGGCCGTTATTATTTTCTACACTCACCATTTATGCATAATTCGTAAGCTACAGGGGAATTCAAACTGACGAGCCTTTCCACAGACAAAAGTGTGCATTATAAATGCAAGTTGAAACTATTTTGTGATACTTGGGTGCTCTTCTTAGGAGGTGAATGATTATTACCAGTACAATAGTACAATTGCTACAGTTTTTGAAGAAGCTTTGAACTACGTGTATTTTGAGAAAGAAGTGTTCCAGGGAATATACTTCTCAAGTGAAAGTAAAAGGACTCTTTTATGTGTGTCTGAAGATTGATAGGACCCTCAAAGTCTCAAAAATGAAGCTTGCACTGCTGCTTGTAGCTACTATGAATGTTGGAGAGAGTCCATTGGTTCTGAACCATCTAGTGGCTCTATTTCTCAAGCTCAGGTCAGTACTTACAGAGTTATCAAACAATTAGACACAAATTTTAGTGTAATGGTTCTTATATGTGTGGTAGAGGTGTATACAGGTGGTGTTGATGGCTAAATGGTGAATGGTGAGGGTCAGGATGTATTGATGGTGGCTGTGTTTGCAAGACCCCTGTGCTAACGTACTGTTGTTATAATTTCATGGTCAATCTGACAGGTACAGTAGAGTTTCATCCGTGCTCAAGTTATTGAAAGTGTGCAGTTGTAGTTTGTGAAAGTAAGTGGTCTATTTACTGTAAGTATGTGTGTACATGTGATAATTAATAGCTGAGTCATGTATAAACACAGTTACATGCAATTTTCTCAACCGGCATTAACACTTGAGCTTGGCTTATGACGAAATGGTGTTGAAGTCTACACTTCCATGTTGAATCGGGCATTTTTGTAGAGTCCATTAGCATAAAGAACATCCATTTTTATTATTTTATTGATGGTTAGTTCATACAATACAAATTTTAGCAAATAATATTATTGATGCATGGCTGACTATTATTGTACAAATCAATTGATATTCAACTTGATGGACGAAAGCACCAACTTCACCACAACCAGAGTACCATGTACTCTTCTGTTCCTTCTCTATAGCGTCTGTAGATACCTACTTGAATTACAATCCTGAACCCGGTACCTGAAAACAACAACACTATTATTAGCAATTCATAGTACTTGTATTTTGTGTAAGTAAGCAAATACTAGTTCACCTTCTAATCCAAACTATTTTGTAGGACATGAAATCAGCCAAATATTGTTCTGCTCTTCACAAACTCAAAGAGACCTCGGTCAGAGTGACTAGAATA
Organism: Tethya wilhelma; assembly: GCA_964030475.1. Lineage (NCBI taxonomy): Eukaryota > Metazoa > Porifera > Demospongiae > Tethyida > Tethyidae > Tethya > Tethya wilhelma. Next base: position 122,873 of record CAXIPT010000044.1, read on the forward strand.
GTGTACTGTGTTCAGTGATGCCCTAGTAGAAACTAGCGCAAGAATTGTGTATTGTTTTGTACAAAGATCACTCTTGTTATNAGTACACAACTTACTGAGCAGCCCGGCCACAGTCTGACTTGTTAGACTACTAGCTTAGTAGCTAGCTACACACACCAACTCAATTGTGATTTGTAGAATTATGGAAAAATGAGAACAAACAAGTACAAAAAACATTGGAAATGTAAAGAGACACAGGAATGGCTGAAATCGTAAAAAGAACGCAAACAAGATGGAAAGGATGCTAACATTACATGGTGAATTATTAATTCCTGTGTGTTGCAATGGCATGTGCATGTGGTTCCACGGTAAGAGAAAGAAACTGATTATGAAATAATTGTTAAATTCAGCAATCCATGGATGTGTGCATGAGTGTAGACATGCACAAAAGATGTTGTCTTAAGATTGTAGCATATAAAAACCCAAGGTGCTTAGATGTTGCAATCCTGTTTACTGATGATGATTTCACTGATGATGCATGCAATGATATTGATGTGACAGTCAGCAGACCATGTACTTTTGTATTGCTGAGTTATATAATACTATCCGAATTTTGCCTGCACTGTATTAAGAATCGGCAGCATTGACTACAATGTATTTAGCTTTGGTTTAGCAGCTGCATGGCTCTCTAGCCATGGCCTATCATATATATTTCATTCTCGTTTTTAATTTCTTTCTCTTTGCTTAACAAAATTTTGCCATGCAACACACAGGAATTAATAATTCACCATGTAATGTTAGCATCCTTTCCATCTTGTTTGCGTTCTTTTTACGATTTCAGCCATTCCTGTGTCTCTTTACATTTCCAATGTTTTTTGTACTTGTTGATAAATGGGCTGTGGTTATGATGCTATTATACTGCCCGCCCGCTAAGTGGCAGGGGAATCCCACTGATCAGAAACAGAGAAGCAATTTGTAGTGGCCTAAGTTGTGTAGCCTGCTTGATACTGAAGTGAAACACACATCTCAGTCATTTAGAGGCAGGAGCTGTATCATACATGCCTTTCTATATGTTTAAGATGATTAAAGTCCTGATTTCATCTCTTAGAAGAGTAACCAGGTATCACACAATTGTCCCAGGCAACTTCAATGCATTTAATTCCAAATAAGGTACACTTTTGTGTGTAGAAAGGGTCGTCAATTTGAATTTTTTAGAAGCTAATGAATTATACATGAGCGTAGAAATTAATGGCGGCCATATGGAGGAGGCACTGTACCCAGCTACTCAATGAGAGGCGCTAAAAACTGATGGCAAAAGCGACTGACCTGGAATAAACCAAGTGCGTTCGTTCAAGAATCAGCTTCTAAAAGTGAATAGTCTCTGAGAAAAGTTGAGCCAAGATAGAAGTAGAAGAAGAAGAAGATGGAGAAAATTGGAGGTTTGGCATGTATGTGTTTGTTACTTTAGCAAAGGTTTTAGGCCATTTTTGGGCTCATTAGAAAGAGAAATAGCTTAAGAAGCCTTTTAGTGCTAAGCGCTCAGTTTTTGCAGAGTGTGAAAGATTTGGGTTAACTTTTCCGTGGAGGTTACGCTGCAAAGCGATGTTGAGATGATTGGAATGAGAAATTGCTTTAACCAACTATATTGAAAAGCACATTTTATGCAAGTGCTCATTGCATGATCACTGAAATAGCCACGCTATGTCATAGTGTGTATATGAACCTGCATGTACTAGGCATGTTTCTTGACTTTTGCATAGAACATGCCAAGATTTGGGACAGTATAAATCATGCATAAATTATGCATAAAAAAGGACTGAATAAACCATACATAAACCATCCATAGAAAATGCATGGTTTATGCATATTTAAACTATTTGTAACAAAAACAACCAAAACTGTACTATAAAAGTAAACCAAAATTTGGATGTCAGTGTCTCTCATAGATTCAGTTCTTTGATCTTTGTTCTTGATAGGCATCTTGGAGCGTAGTCCTGAAAGTACATAAAACAGTCATATACACTTACAAAATAATGAATATAAATTATAATATAAACTCATACACACACACACATGCATACACGCACTCACACACGCACACGCACGCATGCATGCACGACAGACATGCACACACACACACACACACACACACCTTGTATGCACATTCATGGACACTTCTCTTATACACACTCCCTTACGCACTGCACACACGAACAAATACATGCACACACACACACACACACACACACACACACACACACACATACACACACACTGCATCATGACTTACCAGCAATCATAGTATATCACAGCTTTGACTTTAGCTTTACCAAACTGTTCAGAATCGGCTCAGCCTAAAACAAACAATACCAGTCAACAATTAACTTTTCAAAATCCCTTTGCTTTTAACGTTGGCTTTACTACTGTGTTCTTTTCAGACCCCTCCTTTCTCTAAATCACTGCTTCAGCAAGAATTCTTCTTTTTAGAGTTCTCTGTGTAACAAAGGTTGCTGTCATAGTGGTGACCATTACTTTTCTCACCTAAAATACTTGACTACTGTGTTGTACATCTTTTCAGACATCTCTTTTCTCTGAATCATTGCTTTAGAAGTCTTCTTTTCAGAATTTGTTGCTTAACAAAACGCTAGGTAAGGTCAATGTCACGGCGGTGATATTTGCTTTAGAAAATTCAAGTTTTCTCACCTAAAATACTTCCCCGGCTGCATTTGCATCTTTTAAAATGGCTTCTTTTTGAAAACTAGTGCTTAGAAGTCTTCTATTCAGGTTTTTTTTTTTTTTGAGAACTAACAAGGATCCACACACAATATCTTGGCAGCTGCTTCTAAGTTTTGAATTGCGCTACTGAGCATGCTCAGTAATGATGTCATTGTGTATTGGTGAGCATTAATTAGAAACTACTCGCGCTATACTCTGAGTCCCCAGTTGGACACATCAGTCCTTCTATGCATTTTGTCTATGCTTTTTTATTGTAAGAAATATTTTTAGGATCTAATTCAATTATTCAAAATTAGTTGGTGTGCTATGCACACTACATCACTTGCACACCATCCTGAATGGTGTGTATTGCACACTACAAGTGTGGAGAACACACTTTTTCACTGGCACACCAATGGTGTGCTACGATTTTGGTGTACTTCGCACACTTAAGTTTTTACAGCGTATTCATGTACTTTTCACCCGAAAGTGAAACCTCATCATGTAGTCAACATTTTTAGTTGAAATGCCAAATCTCAGTGAGAAGGATTTATAAGTTTTATTGGCCTACATCAATATATTTCAACTTGTGTAAAAGTATGGCAGAGCAGCTATAGAAATCCACTATGATTATACATATACATTATATATATAGTACAGTAAATTACCATCAGCTATTTGTGTGATTCTTTGAGGATGGCTGGCAACATGATGAAGCAATTTCTTGCAATAAGAAATTGCACAACAAATAATTATGCACAAAACAGGGGCATAATTGTGCAACAATGCACAATCCATGCAATTTGTATACTGAGTGCCATAAAACCATGCCTGAAACATGCACAGTGTAAAAAAATACTATGCATGATTCATGCATAGTTTTTAAACTTAGACTGGAAACATGCATAACTGATTATTTCATGCATAAATCATGCATAGAAATTTACTAAAACTTGACATCAGGCATAGAATGTGCTGAAACATGAATGTTTCAGGTGAGCAATTTTCAGTAGGGAGGTGCTAAAAACCGATGACAAAAGCGACTGACCCGGAAGAAACCAAGTTCATTGGTTCAAGAATCAGCTTCTGAAAGTGAAATGTCTCTGAGAAAAGTTGAACCAAGATAGAAGAAGAAAATGGAGAAAATCGGAGGTTTGGCATGTTTGCGTTTGTTACTTTAGTGCTGGTTTAAAAACGTGTTTTTGGGCTCATTAGAAAGAGAAAGAGCTAAGGCCATGCAAAGTAAGTGTTTAGTTTCTCGTCCCCGCCAGTACCTGTATCGAACTCGCCGTGTTTACCTTTGCTATTTCACCTTTGCAATGACGTAATTTATTTTATGTGGGTCTAGTCAGATTACGAGCGCATGCTGTCATTTCAGCTCTCCGCATATGTGCTAGCAAAGCAGGTTAATTAGTGGGAAGTGTGATATGAACTATCAAAATCAACCGTACCCCGTGGGTACGTCTCAAAAGTCTATAGGACGAAAAAATAAACTTGATATTTTAGTAGAGTAGTCCCTTACCTATTCGTATATGAAGTTTAAAGTTCAAGGCTAATTGCTTTGCTTGCAAAAAAGTCGCTAGAACAGCCATGACGCATTAATGCGTCAACAGCGGTTTGCAACACCCACGTGTTGACGCATTAACGCGTCAACCACGTATAATCGGTTAAGAAGCCTTTTAATGCTAAGCGCTCAGTTATTGCAGTTATTCACGTGAATATCCGTGTCATTCCTGTGTACCCAGTACTACCGTACTGGGAATTGTTGTCATCATTTAATACATTCAAGCTACACATAATTTTATTTTTTGTCTGACTATTGCTCCTCTTTTACAATTCCAATTACAATTAAAATTGAAACATGCAGTATTGAAACTTTTGTGGAAAGGGAAGAGAAGACTGAAAATAGTCTCAAGCAGCGATGAACTTGATGAAGCGGATGACGATGAAAATGTTGACCTAAAAGCTGCTCTTCCAACAGCTGGGATCAATAAAGCAAGTGTAGTGAGGAAATTCATATCCATGAGGCAAATTTTGCAACTTAATTTGCTTGCTGATCGGTCAAGTGAACGTTTGAAGAAAATAAAAAGATGCTATTCACGTGAGATACGTCCACTAGTTAATTGACGTAGTTATGCTACTACGTACATACAGTCGAACCTCAGATAGTAGACATTCCAAGATAGGGACACTGTATTATCGTTTCTCTCAACAAAGGACAATTCTTAGCTCTCAAAAATTATAATTCCCTATTGTACCGATACAAACAGAACCTCCGAGAAAAGAACAACCTCTCTATAAAGACAGACAAGCCGAATTTATATTGTCCCCAAAGTGTCCTTTGTTGGGAGCTTTCACTGTAGTACCATAGATAATTTATGTAAAATGCAAAAAATTTTAGCTAAGTGTTCGAACGGGAATAATTTATGATATTGTTTTGCAAACTTAATTATTTTTAGGTTACTGTAGATCTTATACCACTTAACATATCTTCAAACGTTCTCTTGACCAATTAGTAAGAAAATTAACTGGCAAAACTTCCCTTCTCAAATATAAATTTCCTCACTACACTTGCTTCATTAATCGTAACAAGAGTAAATTGAGTGTCGAACGGCGCGCGTGACGTCAACAATCACACATAAATCATTCAGAAAGTAATACTGAGTGTTTCTACACGGGTATGTGCGCCACATCTCTGAAATTACACGAGGCAAGAAAATGTGAGAGGCAAAGAAAGAAAATGATATTGCCAAGTTTGTGTGCCTTTACATTGATGGGTTTTGTGAAGAAATTGAACTTGACCAAAATGAGGAAGAACTTCAAGAAAATCAAGGGACCTCTACCTCGGCAACTACTACTGGAAGCGGCATAGGAAGTAAGCGTTGCAAAAAGGCCAAAGGGGAGCATGGGGGCTCTAAAACAAAATGAAAAAACTTTCATACAGAATTTTCACATGTTGGTGAAATCCGTTCTCTTGTACCAAAGGGTACAAATGTAATCATCTTAAAGGGGGGCTGACATGCAAAAATTTTTTTCCACCAAAATGTACTTTAAGTGGTGTAAGTTAGAGGAAAAATAGTCAAAAAAATCACAAAAAATTCTAAAGCAGTAAAAACTTGCATGATTTGAGGTGAGCTGAATCCACCTGGAAAGGCAAATTTCTGTATTTCCTGTTTGGGTGGAGCTACTACGTGATGTCACGGGGGGAACGTTTCTACATGTTTAGTAGCTAACTAATGGCTGAACACAGCTCTTCCTCGAGCCACAGCTCTGCTACTGACAACAACAACGATGATTCAGTGCAAGCAGTAATGTTTTGAGCCTTGGTTATTCATCAACTCCCTCTGTAAGCCAAGTCAGTGCTTCAGATAGTGATGGAAGCTCACACAGAATTGAGCCATACTGACTTCAAAGTCAGTGGGAGCAGCTGTTGAGACTCTGGAGATTCATCTGACGAAGATGTAAGACAGGATAGGCTAGGAAGCACTGATTGATGAGTGTATCAGCTATAATTTTCATACCTTTTGTTTATAAGTATCAATTTTATGTTGACAATTGTAGCTCAGGTGGCAGTATGGTCCGGGCACTGTGTTCTGTACAATGTCAACTGTCTGTGCTGCAAAAAAAAATCTCTGTGACAAGATGGAAGCTGAATCAGATACAGGCAATTGTATAATCAAACATGAGGTGTTTGGTGCTGTATGCCTTAATGTTTGGGTTATACAAAGTTGCTTCTTCACCTACCTATATCTGTGACTGTGGTGACCCTGACGTGAGTGAGTTAACCAAAATAGTATTATTATAGCTATTGTACATTAATTTACTAACTGCTTTTCATTATCTTTTCAGGCAATACAGGTTTACTGCTTACTGACAGCTAATCTACTCTGCTGGAGGTGGTCGAGCCCCACATAAGCGTGTCGAACGAGGGATTTGTATGTCTGTATATATCGTGATGTAATCGTCGGACTGACCGCTTTCCGTAAATACAAACAATATTCTATTTGTTCCAAATTAACCGCATGCCATGCCACGTGTCTATGAAAAATTGCAAAGCCCTAAAAAATTGTCAACACTGGCCTCGCGCACGCGCACACCGAACAGAAAGCCACTGAAGGACTGAGAACTGAACTGGACTGGACTGGAAGTGTCTATGTAAGATAGGCACGGCGAAAAGCTAAAGCACATTTTACTACAGGTGGCAACAACCTACACGAAGGTAAGCTCACTATATCACTATGTTATTTGTCAGCTAAAATCATAGCACACAATAACGGTGACACATAATTTATACGCAGTGGCCATGTATAAAACCAGCAAGCAAACTGAATAGTTTCACAGCTTGAAACTACTGCAGGAATGTTGGGTGTATGGATGGATGTTAATACTACTGGATAAAAAGAGCAGAAGCTAGAGCAGCCACCAGTGAGAGGCTCTAAACTGCAACCCTGAGCTCAGAGTCCGAGAAGCTATTGAACTGCCTACTGATAACTCGGAACTGATACAACAGCTAGCTGCTAAGATTTATCGCATGCATGCATGATGCTGAAACCCCGGGCATAGGTGGCCAGGAGAGTAACTGTTAACTGGCAAGAGAGAATCAATGGAGTCCTATTTCCCCTATTTAGATGATCAAAATTTCGAAAGGCAAAAAAAGAACATCGTTTCAAGTTTTCTGTCACGAGTCATCAAGCTCTCTAACTGCAGTTAATGTAACATAAGGTGTGTGTGTAATGTAAGGTAACTGCATGTAACGTAAGGTAATGTGATGTGGCAACTGAGAGTCTTTCTTTTACATCTAGAACTATACATGATTATAGAACATTGTGATATTGGTTACCACTTTATAATGGTTCACCTCCTTGTAAACTTATGATTCCTGATAATTTTTGTTTGTCTAATAGATACTAAATCACACCCCTAAAATAACGATAAACTGCAACATGCATGTACATGCTGTTGATACATACAGTTTAAGAGGTTTATAGTTTGTGACCTGTCAAGGGAAGATGTGCCGGTTAGGAAATTGTATTTGGAGTAAAATGCGGTTTTAGTTTAATTCGCGTTTTTGCGTGAATTTTTTTTTCTTGCACGGCTGTGCTGCGCTACATCTCAGCATGCTCCTTGCTAAATTTGAGGGGTGGAGCTGCTTCTGTTGCAGAGATATAGACAGCAATGTCAGCTTCGTCCAATTTTACTTAGTTGCTAACACGGAGGACAGTTGCTATGCTGTGCAACAAACCGTAGCAAATATTTATGAGCAAGGCAGCTGCCACTAAAAATGAATTTTTATTTGGTATTTTCTTTGACTTATAAGCTGACTAATCTCAAAATTTTGCTACAGCACATAGATAGAAAGGCAAGCCAAAGCTTTGTACACGCTTGTCTAATCCAAGCGCTTTCATAAAGTAGCTTTCTACTCGTGCATATTGCCTCTCCTTGTACGGCGATCGCATACAGGTTATTTTGAGGCTTAGATTAGTTCTTGGAACATACTGTACCTAAAAAATCTATCTCATTACTGACAAGCACTTACCTCCATGAGTCCATTAGCTGTATCCTGGGTCTTCTTTCCTAGCTACTCGCTTCTCACTAAATAATTTTAGCCCCCACGTGGCTGGTTGTGGTAATATTCAGCATATACTGTACATGATCTAATCGTGATACGGAGAGTATACAGACCGCCCATAGTTTACCTAGACACAACTTTACAACCGTTTTTCTAGGAAGCCACAAGTGGAGGCAGGGCTGCTTGCAAGAGCTGTATCTGGAAAACTACTTGAGCTATGCGCATCAAATTTTGATATGCGCTTCCTGGGAAGGCCTAGATATACGTGGAATAGCTAACTCAAAATTCGCAGACTTTCCTAATCGGCACGTTTTCCCTTGACAGGTCACATATACTCCATCATGGTGTCGTATTGGATTGTCAGACAGAATCTATGGGAGCAAATCAAACACTAAGATGAAATGTGTGTGTGTGTGTGTATTTGTTTGTCATTGCCTAGCAACCAAAGTTATTTATAGGTTAATTGCCGGTTACTGGATGAATGGAGGTGACAATTGAATATATCCCCCCACTTAAGGGTCATACAACCATAATGTGTGTGTGTGTGTGTGTGTGTGTGTGTGTGTGTGTGTGTGTGTGTGTGTGTGTGTGTGTGTGTGTGACATTGTGAAGTGTGTGGATAGGAAAGAGTTTAGTCAGCCATCAAATCTCAATTATTCCCAGTACGGTAGTACTGGGTACACAGGAATGGCACGGATGGCCCATTAGCGCAATACAAATATTCACGCGAATAACTGCAAAAACTGAGCGCTTAGCACTAAAAGGCTTCTTAAGCTACTATTTAGCTCTTTCTCTTTCTAATGAGCCCAAAAACATGGCCTAAAACCATCGCTAAAAT